>QOCX01003691.1:0-16764 GCA_005959815.1 Sarcophaga bullata | reverse complement strand
ACTGGGTGTAAACTCAAGTAACATAGTGTTAGTACTATGGAGTACGAGGAGATACAAAGCTTTTAAGTTTCCTGCTCCTAGTATCATCGGGATGTTATCTTTGGACAGCAAACTTATCTGGAACTTGAATATACAATCCAAAACTATAAAGGCGGCTACTGCTGTAAGAGAACTATAGACCGGAACTGGGTTATTCACCTTAAATATGTATACTGGCTCAGGAAATTTGTAAACAAATCAACTCTATTCCATGGGACCACGGCTTGGTGGTTGAGTTTAGAGAAAAGGAATCATCCATTGCGAATCAAGCGGATGAATGAGAATGGTGGCGGTCGTGATAACAGTTATCCTTAGAACTACATCATCCAGAGTATTGTTCATCATTCTGAAGTGGCAATGGATGCAAGCGCGGCAATAATACTTAGCGCCATTAGAGTATGGAATTCATGCTGAAATCTTGAATGTGGTTGGTATGGTACGATAACTGAACCTGATTTCGATCCATATAGGACCCAAGTGATCTGTCTGCATTAAGAAATTGATATCAAAAAATTTATGAATTATGTACACCAATACCTCACTTTGCGTCGTGCTTATGTTACAAAAAAAAAAAAAGAAACACGATGCAATTGAAACGACGTCAAGTGAATTATGATTTTCTATAGCAAACCATATTGTAGTCGCCGTAGTCTAGTAGGTAGTATAATTGGCTTTTTAGTACGAAAGACGAGTGTTCGTATCCCCGATCAGACAACAAAAACAAAATATGAAAAAATATTTCTTCGGCGACTTCCTCTCAGCAGATTTCTGGCAAAAGCCCTGAGAGTAAATAAAAAATTGCTAGGAAAAGTTACTCAAAAAAATCTGTCGTTCGGAGTCGACTTTAAACTCTAGGTCCCGCCACTCATATAAAAATTAAAACACACAACATAAGTAGTGTGAGAAGCTAGGCCGTAATCCTGACTGAAGGGTTGTATAATGGTAAGTATGTATAGCAAACCATATAAAGATCGAAGATAGGTTTCTCCATAGCTTCGTCAATCAAACATAGCATGTTAAATTCTGTTCTTTGGAGATTTGTATTTAACGGTCACTGTCATCTTCTTCATTAGCAATTTGCAGTTTCAGTTAGACATTAAAAAAAAATGAAGAACGAACCCAAAACACAACGCAACTACCGACAATCTAACCAGGCACAGTGAAAATAGCACAAATTCAGCAGCGACGCAACTTTGTAAAAACTCAAAGCGAAACGAACCTAAGCGAGGTATTGGTGTACTTGGAATTTATAGAGGGAAATTCGAAGGCGATGACGTTTAATTTTTGAACTTTTTTATTTAAATTTTTAAGTTTTTTTATTTTACTATCAGCGTTTTTGCCAGAAGAATGCTTACAAGTCGCCTCAAAATGTATTTCATGTTTCGTTTTGTTCGAGATATCTGAGATGTGGTTTGAATCATGGGCTCTAGTCTAAAAACTAACGCACTATCTAGTGTGTATGGCGACTATGATACAAAACAGTGTCATAATTTGTTGTTTTCTTTTGCAGGAAAATATCAATTCTTATATAGAAAAATTACTTTTTAATGCAAATATGTCCAGCCTTGTCAAACATAATTCACTAAGGCAAAAAATATTCAAATACTCTTTTGCGATTTGTTTTGCGCAGTTTTACTTGATAGACCTTTTTGAAGGTCAAAAATATATTTTTTTATCAAATATTTCGTAATAATAGAGGAAGGGACCAAATTTAATAAAGAGATTACGATTGCATGACAGATAAAAACTAAATGAAGCATAACGCATAGCTTTTTTTTAAATTTAATTCAAGTAACCAAAAAAAAAAAGAAAAAAAATTGATGGAAAGAAACAATATGATGGATAAGGCATTTGAAAGTATCAACAAGGATAGGAAAGGTATTTTAGCAGGGCTATGCCTGTCGTCAAACTAAAGTGGTTCCCAGTTCTCATGTCCAAATGGAGCATCATGAGATGAGTGATGCTACGCGATTAGGTCCAGAATCCTGTGAAGGAGTTCAGGTGTTTGAGTGTCCTTTGGTGGAAGTTTCGATTTGTCAGAATTCTTCGGACGCATAGTTCTTGACATTTTTGATCAGGGCGGTTCTTGTTGCATCAGGTACGATGAAGGAAGAAGGGGAAAAATGGAGGAGAGAGCGCAGGAGGATATTGGGGGTATTTAATGAGGAAATAGAAGGAAAAAGAGGAGACAGACAACAGACAGAAACTAGTAGCAGGAGTGTCTCGCTAAGGACACAGAGAGATTTGCAGGTGGAAGAGGGAATGGGAACAGAATAGCGGGGTGATTTTTCGTTGGTACAGAGTTTTGAAACAATTAAAAGTGGATTAATTTCGGTTTTATGATAAGTTCTAGTAAACGAGATTCGCGTGTCCTTAGACTTTTTCAAAGTGTAGTAGAACGTCGGCGGGTATATGATAGCGGTAGTGAGTTTCCCTGTTATATCCTACAAGGAAGCATGATCGGTCGCTATCGTTAGGCGAAATCCTACGTGATACTACCTAGCTGGCTGTTCCAAGCCAGAAAGCGGCTTTTTTTTGCACATTAATTCAATGTTCCGTGTTGCTATTGCTCTCTCAATCTGTCTCCTCCAAGCGGTTATCGTCACTGGGCGTATAGGTCTCTGGCTGCCTTGGGTGGATGGGGTATAGGTTGTTAGCGTTCTTTGTGTGCTTTGTAAAAGACGTGGTTGAGAGGGAGTATGAGCTCGGTGAGAGGTTGCAAAATGAAAAATAAGAGATAAGGACTTTGTTGTGAGTTTTAACATGTGAAATGTGCGCTGGGGTATTATTTGCAGCACAAGTTCGTGTCCGACTGCGTTGACATCGTGGCTGAACTGTCGCGTGGAGCGCGAGACAGAAAGGTGGTACTTATGGGGTTGTTATTCCTGTGTGCAAGGGTATGCGGCGCTGTTGCGATAAAGCAATTTCGAACTTATGTACACAATGCTGTTCTGTAGATCTTTGTAACACGGGAGGATGCTTCAACAGCTACGAGTTGGCTTTACTTCACACGCGAAACCCTCTTCGCACACAAAGGTGAGTGCTGAAGGCTTCTGTCTCGTGACTGACCTCTGAACTTCTTCTCTGACTACTGCCTGCTTTGTTTTGCCTTCTATATAGCAATGTAAACAGTCTAATGAAGGTTCTTGAAGCCTAACGTTCTAGGCTTCGCCGTCTCGAAATCATCATAAATGTAAACATCACTGTTTACATCACTGTTTACAGCACTGTTTACATTTACATCACATCACTGTTTACATTTATTTAGCCTTTCTTGTTTGTTGTTTGTGTATCTTGTTTACGTTCGTCCTTGCAGTGGCGTTGTTGCTTGTTGTTTATTTGTTTTTCCCTTTTTTGTTATACTGATGTTGTTGTTTTATTTTTGTTTATTTGTTAATCAAGTAAACAAGTCAGTTGTTTAGTTTTTGTAGCGTTTGTTTAACATTTCCATTTCCATTTTCATAACAATATTTACAAATAACACCAGTTTAAGATTGTGGTATTGGTTTTAAAATTTTAACAAATTATCGAGGCAAAATTTATTCCCTTCTCTGAAAATATGAGAGTTGAAGGGAATATTTTTTGAAATCTCTTACTCTATCTCTGGAAACGAGACATGCATGATGCATGTGAAAAAAAAAAACCTCCTGCTGTGAAAAAATAAAACTTTGAAATCACAATAGAGAATGTGTCATCAAAGAGTGAGGGGGGCGTTTTAGTTGTTGTTATTGTTGTTGATTTGTAATATTTTATTTCTCTATTTTTTGTCTATTGTTTGCGATGGAAATAAATACAATTTTATTTAAATTTAAGAAAAAATATTTTTTTTTTCTCAATTTCCTGTGTTGTAAAATTTTACAAACAAACAAAAAGTGGAGAACGAATAACAATGTTTTTGATGTACTAATGTTGCATAAACTAAAATACAAATACAAATACAAGGACGTAAGTATGTACTTCAAGCATTTCAATTCTTTGAAATGTTTTAAATTGATCTGTGGTTTGGTCGTTTAGTTGTTATGTTCTGTTTCAATTTCTCACCGGCAGTAGAAAGTTTATGAATTATGAACGTAATGATGGAGAGAATGATGAATTGAACATGAACAATTGTGCAATGTATAAGCAATAAATATCGTTCATTATTTTTATATTATGACATTACATTGTCTTGTCTTTTTTTTTCATTCTCTTCTAATACACCATATACAGTGGGACACCCAAAGTCTACAAACCCAGTATACACTATTTTGATCTGTCTTTGAAGAATTTCATAATTTTAAGCATGAGTATGTAAAAATAATCTGTCGTTTATTTTAGATTTAATTCTCTATTTTATAATAAAACCAAAAAAGTTTTAAATTTTCCCAAACCCCAAGGAAATAATAAGGGAGGACCGTTCTGGTGACTCCAGGTTTTTGCATCCAGCGAAGCACGTGGGGTTATCCCCAACAAAATTTTAAAGTAAATTTTAAATTTCAATGCTTAATATATTACAATGTTATCACTTATATTTAATACGATATTCTTTAACGCTTAGCACTCCATTTAACCCATTTGTCCATAAATGTACCAGTTTTGTTCAGCGTTTTCTATTCATATTAGCCCATGCACTCATGAGTGATGATGTTTTTCAGTTAATTTTTTGTTAAGGTTTAACGGCTATGTAACCATTCTTCCATACTCTCGGAATCCTGTCACGGACTTTTTGTTACAAGAGGGTATGAAAGCCTGTGGGGATAGGCAAATCATATCTTCAGATTTTAAAACTTAAAAAATGTGATAATTTAGCAGAGTTCATAACCACAAGTTGGATAGTACAAGTTACTGATGGCAAAGAAGTCTAATGACATTTGGCCTTGCTTACTTGCTTACTTATGTGGTCATTACAACTCTTTAGTCGCAGTTACAGTCTTTCTTCTCACATCACTCATGCTGTGTGTGTTAATTTTATCAATTAAAGGTTGGGGCCTAAGACAAAGTTCTTGTCAGAAGATTGCTGATAGGAAGTCGCCGAAGAAAATCTTTTGTCATATTTTGTTACGTTCGAGACATCTAAGTCAGGAGTTGAACCGAGGGCACTCGATTGACTTTAATGAAGTTCGCCATTAGTCTACTTAATTGTGTTATTATTTCAACTACCTTCTAAGCCCCATAGCATGCGATCAACGCCTTAGTGTGGACAACAACAACTGCTTAGTATTAATCCTTGTGCAGATTCAGAAGTGACTTGCATTTATCTTTGAGCCTTGTTTTCTAGCATATGTAGGCACTCTATACGTAAGATAGTCTTTTTAACTTTCATGAAACACACTACAAGATGCTTATTCTCTCCGTGCTTCTTTATGGCGCAGAGGCATGGATACTATTAAGCACTGATGCAGCAGCCTTGAGAATATTCAAGAGAAAAGTTCTACGCAAGATCTTCGGTCCACAGCAAGTTGACGATAATTTCCTCATGCAATCAAACAGTGAGTTTTATGAGCTCCTCAACGACATGGGCGTTGCGCACCGATTAAACATTCAGGGTTGCGTTGGCTCGGACAAGTCGTTCGAATGGAGGATAATACTCCGACGAGACGGGGATCTGCCGAAGTCGGCGAAGAGGACACCTTGTTTGCGTGAAAGGACCAGATCGAGGAAGCCTGCATTGGTGACACCAACTGGCATAGGAGCGCAAGCAGCAGAGGCATCTGGAAGGATATGTTAAGGCATGTCCGAAATCTGTTAATCGGTTGTTAAAGGTGAATTAACTAAGTAAGTAATGAAAGTCTCACCAATGTATCATATCCATCCACCTCTGACTGTTGCAGGTATTTTTAAGGTCCAAGATTGGAGGAGTAGGACAGGCCACGAAAAGTGATTTCCATATAGTGCCACTACATTCTTCAGGACTTCTATTGTCGATTTGTCTCTTCTAGGAAGATGGCTTCATCAAGCTTAGGTTTTATGAGTCGTTTATAGAATTCATGCGCTACATCCGGCATACTTAGTGAACTAGAATAGAACATGATGGTCTCCTTGGACTCCTTATCGTTGCTGCTAATTGAAAATATTCTCTCTCTGAGCTGTTGTACATCCTTGAAGAATCTCATGGCGATCATCTGCTAGCCCTTAAATGATTTCTATGGAAAGCCTTTCTTTACTTGAGACTGCTAACAACATATCAGTTCATATCCTTCTAATGACTGAACGAATGGCCTGAGATATAATATTCCATTTTTCACGTTTTGTTTAATCTTCTTAATTGCAACCAATAAACTCATACAAGACAACTGTAATGGATATTTGCATTTAAAATTCTTCAATTAATTCAAATTAATTTTCCATTGTCTTAGCACAGTGGATGTGAACAGGACAGAACAATACAAAAACAAAAAAGAGCAAATAAATAACGAAGACTCAACTTTAAGGAGCAACAAATTACCAAAGAAAAAAAAACCCCAAATTAATTCTGCATGAGCATAGAAAATTACTTTCATTAACTAATTTGTTTGTTGCTGCCCCCTTATTACTGCCAGTGCTGATTTCTGAACCTCTTTCTCTGACCTGGAAGTCGCAACTGCCAGTTGTTTGACTTGCAAAGTTGCTTTCATTTTGTTTCTTTTTTTTCTGGGTAAAATGGTCTAATTTCTCCTTTTTTTTTTTTTTTTGAATTTTATAAGAAAGTTTTTTGTTTGCTTTTCGCTGTTATTTTGGAATCTACATTTTATCAACGGGGTAGAGGGATTATATTTCCAAAATAATAACGGTCGTGCTCAATTTAGTAATTTCGGGTTAAAACTCTCTGCAGACAGAATCACCAAATTAAATTCATGTTCATACGAAATAAAGAGAGAAGGAGAGAGAGAAGAGATGGACAATTTATAAATATTTTAATAAATGTAACAACGTTTAAGTCGCTACAGTCTATTAAGTAGGTGTGTTAGTAGGGAAACCGCAGTTCAAAACCCCGTCAGTTATGCTCCAACAAAACGAAATGTGAAAAAAAAATTTCTTTGAGAGCAAATTGCTGGCAAAACTCCGAGAGTAAAGTGAAATCTACCATGAAAGGTTTCGAATCAACAATTCACACACACCCACAACATAAGTGTGTGAGGAACTATGCCGTAATTTTGAAGATGGAGTTACAGTGACCAATATATGTGTCAGAATCAAAGTTTCTGTGAACAAACTTTGCAGGCAGCTGCTGCACTTATGAAACCTTAGGTCGAACTAAGACACGGATTTCGTGCCCATTTCGTTCGATGTATTGGGGTCGTATCTCGCCAATGGAAGTCACGAACGCTTGGCCGTCAATATACTCAGATTGTCTTGCGTTTGTCGACATAGACACTTTTCTCTTAAACACATCCACCGTGTCAAATAGTAGCTTCTTAACGGCAAATTCGACCTCACCATTTACGGCAAATTAAACGGCTTATATAGAAGTCGCCGTAGTCTAGTAGTAGTGTGTTGTTGATTAACGAAAGCCAGGTTCGAATCTCCGGTCCAGGACATCAAAAACGAAATAGTGAAATAAAAATTTCTTCGGCGGCTTCCTCTCAGCAGATTTTCTGGCAAAAACTCTGGAGAGTAAATAAAATTGCCAGTGAAAATTTCTCAAAAATCTGTCGTTGTCGAGCCACTTTAAACTGTAGGTCCCACCACTACAATGTATAAAATATTAACACCACACAACATAAGTGGTGTGGAAGCGTAGGCCGTAACCCTAACTGAAGAGTCTGTACATGGTCCAATTTATGTATGTAAACGGCTATCTAAGACGTTTGATGCAATAAATCGATATGTGTGTAATATGTGTCACAAATTGACCAAACAGCGTCACAATCAATACCATGAGAGCGGTACAAATAAAATCGGTTATCAAGGTGCGTGCGAATTATGGGTCTCCATTGACCGCAGGGTTGCGCCGTCCTCATTTCATAAGAAACTATGCCTTCGCTCCATAAGCCGCCCAAACAGTCACTCGTAAATGCTTGCATTGCTTCTTAAACTACGTGTGGTTTTCTGAGCCTCAAATACGGCAATTTGGCATATTGGCGTACCATAGATATGAAACGTCAGTATTCATCATATCGGCGTCATCGTGTTAGTTTCTCGTTGCTGATAAATCCCAACATTACTCAAGTGAACATCGATTCACTACGTTCAGTCGGGGATAAATATACTGAATTTTTTTGCAGCGAGAATAATAATTTTGACCTATGGAGGTCCACCCTATATTATTTGATAAGAAATTTTTTTAATAATGCTGCAAGCTGTCGAACTTAAACACGGCTATTCTAATAGTCATTGTAGTAGTCGCTGTAGTAGAAGCTAAAGTTCAAAAATCGAATTTTTTAATATTTTTACTCGACAAATATAAATTGGGAAGGGGTTTCCCTGCTTTTCAATAATATTCAACATTAAATTTTATGTTCTGTTATGCTATGTAAATGGTTGCTGGAGATAAGAATGTTGTCAGATAGGCATTTATTATACAATTTGTTACGTATTGGCATAATAGTCTTGCTTTATTCAGTAAGTTTCTGAGAAAGTTACTTGACAAGACTAAAAGAAATCTTCACAATTCTGATCTTCTGTGCCGGGCCTTAAAATTCCAGGGTATCTTCATAAGAGTGAAGTCCTTAAATTAACTGTAATTTATTTTACGCAAGTTGCAACTCGTTATATTCCTGAAAAGTCGACCTAGCTAAATAAGAGCGGTAAGCGTTTTTTAGCTGACAAAATTTTATGAAGCATACCGAAATAACGCGGCGACAACGCAGCGGCAACACTTCGCTATTGAAAATAATTGCCTCCTCAAAATTTGAAGACGTTAATTCGGCATTATTCTCAACGACATCAAATCTCACGAAAGATTACTCAACGAATTTCGAAAAAAGTCTTGAGCTTTATGTGTCTAAAATTCAGCATATTCTGAAATTCAGACCAGCAGACAATGTTAATAGCAGATAATCCGTTCAGTGGGTAGTGGGAGTAAAGTAAAGTCAACGCCAATTCAAAAAAAAACTTTGCCTCCGAAAAAGCCATTTTCTTATTGAATGATTTAGTGAAAACCAAAAATTGTCAAATTGAACCTCAGTAATCTCCGAATGGCGTTGATTTTTAAGCGCGAAAAACACAATGCTGCCATTAATATACAAGCGTACCAATTATATTATATTACCTCATCTGTAGTTAAGAGTGGTTTAAACATTAATGAGTCAGCCGTTCTTAATTCAGTGTGATGTTCGCTGGAACAAGCACATTTTTAATGTGTGCCTCACTTTCTTAAGATGGCGCAAGAAATACTTCACTTCCTCTGATTTCCTTAATATTTTTACCACTTGTAGCCAAGAAGGTCTATTTTGATTCCTTTCTACCGTGTAATGTAAAAGCGAAGGCGCTCATTATTGACGTGATGCACTGTTCTATGGCTATTACTATGGACTTTGCTGTAGCATGATTAAGAGACTTGTTCGTTTATTCTTATGTAGCACCCGTCTTTCTCGCAGGGTACAACCGTTTGTGGTCGATTGAACAGTGGATCGCATACTGCATTACAGACAGTATGCGTTCTTTAGTTGGACTATAGGCAAGTGAATGAATAGGGGAATACAGGCTGAATACGCGAATACAATAGAAAAGGAATATTTCTTATCTACTCGTATCCTATTTACTCTTTTGCAGATGACAGCTAAGGTGCTCATTAATAGTGATAGGGTAACCAATTCTACTGACTCACTGGAGCATCGTAGCAATGCGGCTATTGTGTTTCACTGGTCTACCGCAGATTTCGCAGGGTATATCCATTTGTCATCGATTGGCCAGTGGTTTGCACAAGGCATTACAGACCGAATTTTGTATCTTTAACTATTTACCTAGATTCAAATCTAATGTCCACTCTAAGCACCACTCCCTCTGACCTCCTTTCCACATAACATATTTTTCTGCTTGCAACACAATGCGCTGCGTGAGTAGCGGCCATCTTACAGAACAAATCACCTCAAGAAATTCGTATGTCTAGGGTCACCAAAACCGTGCGATTTGTTACGGAATGATATTTTTCTTTGGGATTTTGTGAAATCTCGTTGTTATGCCTATCAACTCGATATCATTCCTGAGTTTATATCCAAAATCGGTGAGCTACGGCAACATATTTGTGAAAAAGTCTTGAAGAGAATAATGCCGTGATTATTATATTTAAATATCCGGTTTTCTCTTTACTACACTAAAAAGAGAAAACAAAAAAACAGAAACTGAATAAAAAAATTGCTCTCATTTCTTTTTTGTTGTTGTTGTTTCATTATAACCAATTGGTTTGCAAAAAAAAAAAAAAAGAAAAAAGGACTCCAATGGCAATTAGCATTTCAAATTCTTTAATTAATTTAAATTTCTCTCTTTTACATGAGAACAGTTAGAGTTGGTACGTGAATTACATGGAAAAAACAAAGCCATGGAGACTTCAATTCAATAAACAACTCTACAGTGTACAACGATACCATCTCTTCACATACTCTTGTGCAAAGACAGCAAAATGTTGCCATTAAAAAAAAGAGCTACTAAACTACTTCTTCTTTTTTTTTTTGTTAATTGTAACAACTAATAAACATTGGAATTAATTTTTCATGGCAGTGAAAATTCTCGCAGTAACTATTGGGGTTTTCTGTTCTGTTCTGTCTGTTCTGTTCTGTTCATTTGGATTTGGTTCGTTTAATGCTTTTTTTTGTATTCATTTATGAAGGAGATCTGTTCTTAGTTTTTTTTTTCCTACATTTAACACTACCAATGGTTGTGCAAGTGTATTTAATATTGTTTTATTTGAAACCTTAAAACAGTACTACAATTGGGGTGAATTAAAGCGTAAACGATAACAAAAACAAAAAAAAATTTTTTGAATGAAATATATAAAGAAAAGAATTAAAAAATTTTTTAAAAACCTTAAAGCACTACACAATTAAAGAATAACATAAGTTAGCGAAATAAATTATTGAGCCTTACTTGATACATGCATATACAGTGAGCGTCAAAAGAAACTGTAGATTAAAAAGAAATTATATATTACCAAATTACCGTTATTTTATTTTAAAATTAAAAATTATTTCATTGCTAGTTTTTAAAATTAAAAAAAAAAAAAATTGGGCACTCTCCTTAAGTGGTAAAAGTTGAGTTTGGTGTTCTTTAGAATTTTATTCTTTAGTGTACAGTTCCTTTTGTAGTTCACTGTATTCATTTCAAACGATTTATGTTTAATCAATGGACTTGGACATCATAGATATGTCATGTTTTAGGAATTTCGGCTACGCCCACATCTGTAGTAATTAGCAAAGTTGATAGGTCTGTCCATGATAGCCATGCAAACGCAAAGGTTGATGGGAATTGTCAATACCATGTTACAAAGTAAACCAACTGATGGCAGCATAAAATGTACACAACATGCTTACATCAAAGGAAAATCAGTGGAGACCAGTCTATATCAAGTCACCAAGTTATCATAGAGAGGTTGCCAAATGCCAAAGAATATTCTCTCCTAACATGAATAAGCATTGGAAAAGCCTTCAACAATGTTGAGACCAATGCAACAACAAGAGGCTAGAAGCTAATTAACTCTATCAATTGCGGTGTTTGCAACAAATCTATAAGTTCAGATGTCAAAGTAAAATTTTATCTCTCATTTGTATCACCACCATTGTCTTTTGAGAATATTAAACGATAAAGATCTAGAACTTGTCTACAATGTGAACGACGTCTTAATACTCCTGAGGGGGTTTGATGGTTTTATTTTCCTAACAAAGGGATTATGATTGAAGTACTTGGGCGTTATTCTGTATTGGTAATTGAACTGGAGGCAGCAAAAGCCCACAGATGCTTGGCCATAGGAGGGATATACATACATAGGTTCTATGTGCAGCCATATTCTGAAAATGGCACACTAGCTCTGCAGAAGTGTAATTAGGCCCATACCATCTTATGTTTCAGTAGTATGGTACTTCCGCAACATCACCTATAAGGACATTGGAAACAATATTTTTCTTCAAACTCATACAAATACAAGTTCGATGAGAGGCGGTATTTGCGGTACACAGTATTGCGACATTCTTTTGAAGAGAAATTTCATGTTAATAAAATTAACCACGTCTATGGCCCTCCATCCTTACAATTCAAATGGATTTTTCCTAAAAAATTTTTCATATTCAAGTAAAGTCAGGTTCTATTCAAATATACTGTTTCGTCTCAAGCATATGTATAATTTGAGCATTGAACCGATACTCGATCGAATTCTTCGAAAGCATTAATGGATTAACGATCAAACGGAATCATTGCTTACATGGCCAAGTTATGTTAACCATCCGTATAGGTTCTGAAAATAGTGATAAGACGGGACTGGCTCTCTATACAGAAAATACGAAGAACCAGAAACTAAATTTTGCCTCCAACTGCCGAACAATCATACGATCTTTCAATCTTTTAATCAGAGTTACGTTATGTTGAAGTGCAAATGATTTGGACAGTGATAGTTTCGTTTGAAAATATTCAATTATCTGCAAGCTGGGACCAATGGCTCCAGAGTAATAATTATTCTGGACAACAATTTCTCATGAATGGATAACATTCAGATGGTAAAAAGACACTTTACACCTCTAAAGGGATAGTGGCGCCATTGGTTCGTTATGGAATGATATTATAAGCTGTAACATGTTAAAAAAAAATTAATAATTATTGCGGCACATTCTGATTTGAAACTTAATACTGGAGGTACTTAAAGCCGGATTTTTATCTTTTCTTGAAAGAAAAAAAATTTTTTTTAAGATTTATTTATACAGTGAGTATTAAAAGAAACTGTACACTATGAATAAAATTCTAACAATTACGAAACTCAACTTTTACCAGTTAAGGAAAGGGTACGTTCGACTCCGAACGACAATTTTTTTTAGAATTTCTGAGTGCCAATTGCATATTTTTTGACATTTCGTTTTATTGCAAATGTTTGATCTGGGGTTTAAACCTCATGTCTTATAAGCAAACACACAAAGAGTCGAATTGATTTCCTCGCTTAAATTATGAAAAATTTAAATTTCCTATAAAAGTGTCGTCTGACAGCTTTTGATTTTCGAAAGAAATTTTTCGAAATATAAATGAATCGTACTGCAGATAACTCTCAGTAGAAAATAATTTTAGTCTCGACAAAAACTTTATCTATTGGGATGTATTGAGTTCTTGTTTTTAAGTTATGTTGTATGAAAAACATGCCTGAATAAGTTTGCTTGTTATTAAATTTATTTCCTCTTTCTCCCCCTTTACATTCATTTAATTTTTTTTTTTTACCAAAAAATTTAATAAATTTCACTGCTGTTGAGTTGCTTTATTTCTCATTAATTTTGCTTTAAACATGCCAACTATATGCACAGATTGAATGAAACTACCAAACAACAAACAAAAAAAACAAAAAAAGGGTAAAAATGGTTAATTAACAACATGGGTTTGATATGAAGTTACATTCGCCTGTAAATGTAAATGTAAACCATCAATGAAACAAAATAACATACAAACAAAGACGTGTTGTAGGTATGGGAACTTTTAACATTTTTTATAAAGACAGAGTGATTTGAAGTCCTTTTTTTTGAAATTTGCATAATTAAATTAAATTTACGCAATTTAAAGAACAGAAAAAAAATAAATGGCAGTAAGACAACACTTAAACGAACATATGCTTGATAATTTTGCTTTCCATGATTTGACTGTATTGGGCTGCTCGTCCCATATGGGTTATGGTTGATGTTGGCCACAAGGACTTACTTTAGTTCGTGGCTTATTCATACACACCTGAGACTTAAGAAAAGAGGTCAAATTAATGGCTAGTGCTCTTAAATCACTCGTTCATCCAGTGTGTCTTGAACTCTGTGAAACGTTGTGCCGTCATGTTGGAAAAAACTTATACAAATCAGCTTCAACAATTTTCTTTAATCCGGAAATGGACCTTATCGATAATTTTTCGAAGAAAAATTAGATTCAATTTCCAACAGCTCTAGGGTCCATTTAGCGAACCATAGCATTGTATTTGGCTATCCAGGCCAATCTGGCAACATAGACTGACTAAATAGCAAAATAACACGGTGTGATAGTGAAAATACACCCGATTAACTATATAGCCTAAGTTGTTCAGTAGGTTTAGTAAAATTCAAAAATACTTTTTTTTATAATTCCTCGAACCCTCCAAACATGTTTTATTTGACCAAAAACGATTTTTTCTTTATCTTTTCACATCAATTAATTGATTACCCAAATATGTTTCAACCTATTTTAAAAATCTAAAGTTTTTTAGAAAGGGGAGAGATTAGTCTTTAAAATGGTATACACAGACATTTTTATCAAACTTATGTGTTATAAGTTTTGATGGGATAAACTTGGAAAATATTATTTTTTCATATTTTTTCAAGTTTGACCATTCATAACTTCAAAATTTAATTAAAAACTATAAAACAAGTGGTGACATTCTGAAAATGTATTCTCTTATGAAGAGTTTGATACTTTGTTTGATAAAATTGGACAAAAATTACCGCAGTTATTATTTAGAGAGTATAACAGTTGACTCATATTTTTTATATAAATTATGTTTCAAAATTTTTGTGAAGGATCTTAAGTGTTTATTGAAAAATTGTGTTCTTTTTCCGTTGGACCAACCACCGGAAGTTGGCTAATGTTTGCGCCGAAGCTAAGTTTTAGCCTAATAGGTACGTCAACATATGGAATTAAAGGAAAAATTTTGTGTGAACAGGAATACACATTTGAAGACAAGATGTGCTATTTGTTGGGACAGCGTTATCATTATATAGTACCAGATTGATGAATTGAACTTAATTTAATTTATTTCTGCTTTCAACAAAACGTTGTCTTTTGCCACATAGCAAGTGGTAAAATGCACTGGCTATGAAGCTAATTTGCTAGGCACCTTAATCGCACCTTTTCCAACAGGCCTGTAGCCACCGAGCACATACAATTTCTGATAAGAGGTTACGTGAAGTCTTTCGTTAATAGGGACAACATGCCACTTCAAATTCTGGAAATAAAAACTTCAACTGGAAATAGATTACATTCGGTGGGTCTACACCGCAATGTTTGTATGAAATTATCTTTAAAAGACGTGTGATAATCATCAAATAATCATCAAACATACATAACACAATTGATCATTACAACCTTTTAGTTAGGGTTATGACTTAGCTTCTCACACCACTTATGTTACGTGTGTTAATTTTATAAATGAGTGTTGGTACCTACAGCTTAAAGTCGACTTCAAACGACAGATATTTAGAAACCTTTTCATGGCAATTTTATTTACACTCAGAATTTTTGACAGAAAACTTCTGCGAGAGGTGGCGGTGAAATATTCTTTCATAATGCGTTTTGTTGAAGATGTCTGACGTGGGGTTTGAACCGAAGCTTAAAGTTAAATAAAACGTACATCATAGGATTACATTACAGGGATTACGGCATAGCTTTCAATTTTAATAAAGCTCACTGGACTTAATATGAAGGCCAAAGTCTCTTAAAGGCATGAGTTATTTTTATATAATAATCTTAAATCTTATTGCCATTCCAAGTATCGTTACTGATAGGATTTTTAATGCCATCCCAACAGAAAGGACAAATTGGCTCAGTTCATCATAGAGGAACGCCTTGAATTTTACATCTATAAAAGGGGTTACCAAAAAATTTTTGGTCATGTATTAGTGAGTAAGAGAGAGGGAAAATAAGTTGAGAGGATTTATGTATTTACAGTCATAGAAAAAAGTTAGTAATATAAGCTATTTTGATATTCATTTCATCAAAATGCATAAAGTGATGCATCTTTGATTCAAAAATTAGGGAATGTTTTTTTTAGATATTTGGTGTACAACTTTGGTTCATAAATTTCCCCTTCACTAATAAAAACCTTGTATTTTATTCAAAATATATTTACCTTTGTTTTACAAAAAAAAGCATTCCCTTTTCCTTCGCTTATCATTTAAATTATTGTATCTGACTATGAAAACAATCCAAAGCTCTATTAGGCCAATGATTTTAATAAAAAATTTTTTTAACCTTAAAATAGTTTTTGTTGAGTGTTAAACCTGTGACAAAAATATTTACACCCGCATGAATATGCACCTCGTCACTGCTACGCCAACTAATATAACAAGACCATTGAAGCACAACTGAATCTATGAAAGGTAGATCACTGATCTATCGATTAGAAATACGTCCAAACAGCATCTTTTATTAATAAGCTTCCTAAAATTATTACCAACAAAATACGCAATATTAACACACATTCTTTCATTTTTTTTATCTCCTGTTTTCTCATTTCGCCAGTATCTTCTCTCCACTTCTAGTCGCTTTACCTAGTAAGAAAAAATTCAACATTTGAGACTGAGATAGAAGCCGATTTGACCGAACACCTAATATTCCACTACCATTTTCACTATTGCCAAAACCCCAAAGAAAAAGTAAGAAATTTAAAATATTCCATTTTATCCCTACAAGCCGAAATGTATTTTTTTTTTTTTTTTCTAAAGGAGTATTAATAATGCCTTTACAGAATTTTATAATGTTATTTCTGAAAATTTTATGATGAATTTTAAATGAACCTACCCTACAAAACTTACCCCTTACTTAAATACTGTATACTCTACATTACCTTGACCTAATTATTATAGCATACGAGTCATGAAAATTTTCATTTTCCATGATAAGTTAATATTT
>QOCX01003690.1:0-16766 GCA_005959815.1 Sarcophaga bullata | reverse complement strand
AAAAGAGAGAGATATAATAATAATATAATATAATTATAATATGAGGACTACAGTAGACATAATAATATCAATATCAAATATAATATAATATAGTAAAAATATATAGTCATAATATTATATATAA
The DNA here is from genome assembly GCA_005959815.1 of Sarcophaga bullata. Taxonomy (NCBI): domain Eukaryota; kingdom Metazoa; phylum Arthropoda; class Insecta; order Diptera; family Sarcophagidae; genus Sarcophaga; species Sarcophaga bullata. The sequence continues at coordinate 16,642 of QOCX01003690.1, read as the reverse complement.
ATGTAATATAATATATAATTATAATTAATATAATACATTATAATATATTATATTATATGGTATATGTATTATGAATAGTATAATATAATATGTAATAATAGTATCACATTTATATATAATATTAATATAATATAATTTATAATTTAATATAATATATATGATAGTATAAATATAATATAATATAATATAATATAATATAATTACAATAATATATATATAATATGATTACATGATATATATTATAATAATAATATAAGATAATATATTAAAATATTATATATTATATAACGAAATGATATACTATAAATATATGATAATTCAATAATTAGTGAATTGTATGTAATATAATATAATACAATATAATATAATAGAATATAATATAATAAGTAAAATATAATATAATATATACAATATAATATAATATATATAATTACAATATATATAATTGTATATAATATAACTGTCCGTATAGCGAATATCAATCGAATATATAATAAGTTGTTACGGAAGTGAATCGGAATGTGGCCGTAACTTCGTTAACATTTGAAATGCTTAAACAAAAGGCTAACAAAACAAAACACGGAGGACTTGTTGCCTGACTTGAGCAAATAAGAAGAGAATAAAACATACAATATCGCAGTACGACGAACGCAGACTGGATAGCGAGGTAAAGGCCCACAGGAACAACGAACAACAGCAGACACAGCAGGTAGAACAAGCCTCAGAAACAACACACAGTTCAAACGAAGCATCAATCTGTCTTGAAGTGTCAAGACATCGTTGTTTACATCATTAGAATTCTCTTGAAGGCGAAGACGCTAGACAAACCTTCGCCTTACGAAGAACATTCATCAGATCTGTTTACGTCGTGATATAAAAAGGCAAACGCAAAGCATGAAGTATCGGAGTAGAAGTTCGAGTCCAGTCTTGTGTTGAAGACGCGCTGCGTGTTGAGTAGAACCAGATCTGGTTTGAAGAATCTCCCGTTACCAAAGATGCCGACAGAACAATTGTGATAGTAATTGTTATTGTTTATCGCAAAGGGCAAACAAAAGAGATAAACAATAAAGCAATTGTTGTTGTTAGACAGCTCAGTTGTGGAACAGTGGCACACAAAAGTTGTTTGTGACTTAATAAAGGATTTTAATTAAAATTAAAAACACAATTTATTTTTATTTTTATTTGCATCCTACGACAGCTCATATTTAAACGTTTTTAAAAGGTAAAAGACGTAACAATTGGTGTCAGAAGTGGGATGGCAAAATCTCTAAAAATGTAAAACATAGAATAAAAATTAAAACTCCCCCGAATAAGAATTGGAAACGACTTAAACGAAGAGTTGGGTAAATTAGACAGCTGCCAACAACGGGGCACGAAAATAATGAACTGCAAGGGCGGTTGAGGGGAGAGAACTTACAGCATTCATGATCGATGTCGATTCTTACGAGTTTCGAGGATGAAGAGGACACGAGAGTTACAGGCATGCAACGCCCAGCGTTATGACCTAATTCATTGCTAGCCGCTTTGACGAACAACATACAAGCTTCTAAAGGCAGCAACTGCGCAAAAAAATGGAGAAGCTACAGCTGACTCTTCGACAAGAAACTTGATCAGAAAATTGGAAAAAATGCAAAGCGGGCAAAGAAAAACTACTTGCTGAATAAATAGGAAGCTCTCTAGAGCCGAAAACCAAAAGTCTATTGGGCTGATGCTCAAGTAGCAAACCAAAAAATTGCAGGAAGCTTCTGAGCAGAGAATGGATAAAGAATGAGCAAAATTGGTGGCAAAAATTGAAGAGTTTCGAGGAAAAGGTGGATGAAAGTCCGAGAGAGTCATTCAATAAAGGCAATTGTAAATACAAAGGAAGGTCGTCACTTCAGGAAAAACACGCAATGATGCGAAGATGATGGAGAAGGCAATGATAGGTGAAGAGGCCGGTATACGAATTTAGAGGAACATTTTTGTCACGAAGACGGACTTGGAGAGATGTCGTATTTCCAAATAATCCAGAAATGGAAGGGATACGCTAATAGCCCGGCCGACACCTGGAGCCGGAGGCAACACTTAAGTTGTCCTGAAAGATCATTGAAGATCATAAGAAGAAGCAAAACAACTTGGCGAGAACGGTTGTACACCAGCCAAAAATCAAGGAGGAAAGGCCAGACGCAGTCGAGGAAAATAAGACACCAGTCGACGAAAAACAAGGGAATGGGAGTTGAAAAGATCCAGGTGATCATGCTGAGGAGAATAAGAATAAACAAGATTGCGAAAGTCAGTACCGAACGGTAGGACTGGGATATACCGATGAACAAATAGAGTGAAAGTGTTCCTGATTGCGACGGGTATCAAAGGAGGGAAGGCAGGAATCGGATATTTCCTCACGCAAGTGGTAAAGAATGAGAAAGATCGTGATGGGTGGATCCTAAAGAGTCAGGACGGAACTGAGCCGCTCACGATCTAAGAAGAAGAGAGCGGGAATACAGGAAAACTGAACGTTGAAAGGGAACAAGAGCACGAACGTGAACGTGAAAGTGGAGCGAGATAAAAGACTGAATCGCGAAAGGAGAGAACGTGAGAGGGACACGAGGATGAAGTTGTGAAAAAAACGTTGAAGACCTGGCAACGTTGAAAAGAAATAAAAGAAGAGTATTACTGAACGTAAAATGATAGAAAAGAAAGTCGGGAAAAGGGAGCGAGCGACTTAAAGAGTTCCTAGAAAGACTACGACGACGGAAAGGGATTATCGGTAATTATTTAAGTGTATGCGGAAAGGAGTTCGAGGAGCCAGAATTAGACGGAAAGGACCGGACATAACGAAACATGGAAAATTGTGCCAGACTGCAGATAATGATTGATGATAATTTGGAACAGCGTACAAGAACAAGTACAGAAGTCAGGGATAAGCACATATCTTGCGGGGGAAACGTCGTCCGATTCACATGCAATCTACCATCAAAATGTCGTCAATGTGGGACCCAGCAAAGTGTGGGACTAGCAGAGACGCGTCGGCCTCTGCACTAGCCCAGGGAGACCGCGTCGCACAATTTCCAGACTTCCAGTAGAATAGAGCGAAAGATGACATCGTGGAAGAAGCACGTATTGGCTTTTAAGTAAGAATTAAAAGGTTAACGGATGTAATGTACAGGACACAGAAAGTTTATAATTCCACAGAGTAAAATATGAAAGTCGTACACGTAGAGCGCTGGCGAAATATGGAGAGGATGATAATGAGCCTAATTCGGGACGAACAAGGCTTAAGTGGGCGAGCAGTTTACGAAAAATGGAAATGGCTGTAACTTCGTTAACATAAAATGTTAAACAAAAGCTACAAAACACAAAAACAAGGACTGTGTTTGCCTGCTTGACAAATAAAGAAGGAATAAAACGAACAATATCAGTACGACGACAAAAGATAAGGCAAGTAACAACAAACCAACACACAACAGCAGGGACAAGCTGTAAACAACCTACATAACACACAACATGCAAACATGGTATGAATGTAAACATGTTGTATACATTCTAGAATTCTCTTGAAGGCGAAGACTAAACCTTCGCTAACGGGAGACATTCATCAGACTGTTTTACGTCGTGATATAAAAGGCCAAAGCAAAAGCGATGAAGGATCGGAGTAGAAGTTCAGTCAGTCTTGTGTGAAGACGGGATTGCGTGTGAAGTAAGCAATCGTGGTTTGAAGGCACTCCGTTACAAGATCTACAGAACAGATTGTGTGGATGAATTGTTATTTTTTCGCAAAAGGTGCATAAACAAGGAATAAACAAATAAAGCAATTATTGTTTTAAAATCAATTGTGAATCAGTGGCACACAAGAGTTGTGTGATAATAAAGGATTTTATTAAACTTAAACACAAATTTATTCTTTATTTTTATTTGCAGACCTACGAGCTTCATATGTTTAAACGTTTAAAAGGTAAAAAAACGTAATATAATATATTATAATATAATATAATATACCTAATATTATACATTAATAATATAGATCATTATAATTATAATGGTTACTATTATATTAATTATTATATAATATATAATATAATATATAATATAATATTTAATATATTATATAATATAATATCAATGATAATTAAACATAATATAAATTATAATATTAATAATACAATATAATATAGTATAATTATAATATATACAAATATAATATAATAGGTATACATCTAATATAGCAAAAACTATAACTATAATATAATCTACAATATAATATAATATAATATAATATGATATATATACAAGTATAATATTAATAGTGATACTAAGTATAATGTAAAAAATTATAATATATTATATATATAGTAATTTAAAATCATAATATTGAATATAACATAATATATTAAAATATTTAATATTATATTATACAAATGATTAATTATAACTATATAATATATCTATAATATAATTAGTAATCATAATATAATACTAATTTAATCAATATTATATAATATAAATAATAACATAATATAAATAAATATAATATAATATAATATAATTACTAAGAATAACAATATAGATATCATAATTATAATATACTATATAACATATAAATATACATATAATATAATATAATTAAATATAATTCATATATAATCTATATAATATCAATATAGATATAATATAATATAATATAATATAATCATTAAATTAATATAATATTATATAATATAATATCAGATATAAATAATATAACATACATAAATATAATTATAATATAATATATACAATGATATATAATACATACATATAAATAATATCAACTAATAATATAAAGATATGATATAATATAATATAATATAATATAATATATATATAATAATATGATGATAAATAATATAATAATATAATACTAATATAATATACATATAATATAAATATATAATATAATATAATAATATATATAATATTATAATAATATAATATATAATAAACTATATATGATATAATATAATATAATATAATATAAATATATAGTATTAATATAATATAAAGAATATATAATATATTATATTATAACATGATCAATATAATATAATATAATATGATATAATATATACTAATATCAACAATAATTATTATAAATATTATATAATATAGACTATAATAATAAATACATATAATATGAATATAATATAATATAATATAATATAATACAATATAATGCATAATGCAATACAAATATAAAATAATACATACAATACAATAATATAATATTATTATAATATATATAATATACATATATATAATATAAGTATAATATAATGATAAATATGATATAATATTAAATATAATATAAGGTATAGATAATAATATAATATATATAATATAATATAATATAATATAATATAATATAATATATATAATATAATATAACTGATAATATAATATAATATAATACGTAATATAATATAATATAATTAATATAATATTAATATATATAATTACATTATAATATAGATTATAATATAATATAAATATAATCATAATATACTAATTTAATAGAATAATATATAATAGTAAGTAATAAATATAATATAATATACATAATATAATAAATATAATAAATATAATTAAAATATATATAATATAATAATAATCATATAAATATAATTGTGTATACATAATATAATATTAATATAATTAATAATAAATTTGTAATTAATTAATTTATAATTTCAATATATATATATTAAATAAATATTTAATATGATATTATATAATGATTTTATAATATATTATTGTAATAATTTATGACAATATAATATAAATATAATATAGATATATATATATATAATATAACTATAATATATATAATAATACAATTTAATGTATAATATGTGTCAATATAATATATTATATATATAATTATAAATATAATATAATAAATATAATATAATATTAAATAATATAATATAATATAATGTAATATAATATAATATAATATAATATAATATAATACAATATAATACAATATAAAATAATATGATATATTATAATATAATATAGTATAATACAATATAGTATAATATAATATTGTTACGTTTTTACCTTTTAAAAACGTTTAAAATATGATTTTCGCACCACTCGTGGTTGTCAATACGGGCACAACGTATCAAATCCCGCCGGCTCGAGTTACGATGGCACCAATTAGTACTTTAGTGTCAACAGGCCTCTTATTGCCGAATTGGTCCAGAGTGCCTATGTTTATGTATCCGCATCTTTATACAGCACCCCATCAATATATGGCTGCGGCTTCAACAGAAATGCGTATTGTCCGTCCAACTGCCCAAGTTTTTGACACCACTGGTCAACCATCAATAACAATGCTTATCAATTACCAACAGCGACATTTGCAAACGGGTTTAAACAAACAAAACGCAGCAAAGAGCATTCAGAGCGATAGCAATTGTTTGAAAAGGCAAAGAAAGTTAAAGTTGCAGCAATTAGAGGAGGAAAGGAAAATCGTACAAGAATTCCTGGAACGAAAATATAAAATTCTGTATGGAAATCATGTCCCCTTTTTTCAAGTTCTTCGTACATACAACCATGGCCTCAAACGGTGAGTTAAAATTCAACAGCAACCAAGCTGAACCAACGCCTTCACAATTGACTGCCAAGTAGAATATACCACGTGGACTCCCGTCCTTTAGTGGTGATCCAGATGAGTGGCCTATTTTCATCAATAGCTTTCAAAATAGCACAACCCTAGCAGGATTCTCTGACACTGAAAATTTGATGAAGCTTTCAAAATTTGAAAAAGCTTAAAATCTAAAGCTAGAAAGTTTGCGAAAAGTAAGCTACTACTTCCTTCTATTGTGCTGGATATTATTGACACACCTCGCATGTATTTTGGTCGCCCGGAAAATATTTTAGAACGTGCTATAAGTAAGACGAAAAGTATGGCCTCTCCACGAGACAAACTAGAAGCGCTTCATGTGCAATATATATATGTGCAACAATGGAATTCTGTGGTCTGGAGTCTTATTTGAATAACCCCATGTTAGTGAAGGAGCTATTACACATATTACCGAATCAACACAAATTAAATAAGACAATACAGCCGAGGAACTAAAGGGTTCCAATAATCAAAGCATTTAGTGTATGGTTATATAGTATGGCTGAAGCAGCTAGTAAAGTGGTCACATCCCATTTTGGAAAAAGCGGTGCATCGGTAAACACGCAATTGAAGCAGTTAAAAACGTAAAGAAGAGTTGTCTTGCCTGCAGTGCCATTTCTCATAAAGTACAACAATGTGAGGAATTTAAGAACTTACAACTGAACGACAAATGGGGGATCGTGAAAAACAACAACTTGTGTCGTCAGTGTCTCAACCAACGCAGACGAAAATGTCACCTCAACAAGGAATGTGGTGTATCACGCTGTAAGTAAAAACACCACCCACTACTCCACAAGGTCAACCCACCTGACAATCAGACAACAAATCAAACTGTAAGTACAAATGAAATTGAAAATACGTATCTGAGTGCACGGATAAATACGCACAATAACGTAAATGAAGAGAAGCCATTCTTCAGAATTATTCCAATCCGTTTGCATTCAAATGATAGCATTATTACAAACATTTGCTTTTCTAGACGAAGGGCCTTCCGTTACCTTAGTGGAGCGAAGTTTATTTGACAGTTTACATTTGGATGGTGTATCCGGCCTCTTATGCCTCAAGTGAACAGGTGGTACCACACGAGAGACCGAGTCTATCAGAACTTCTTAAACTTTAAATATGGATGAGATTATTAAAAAATATCCTCATCTGAAAAACTTATCAATACAGTCATATAACGATGCTTTTAATTGGAGCTAACAATTGGAAGTTAGCGGTTCCTACGAAAATTCGAGAAGGAGGTTGGCAACAGCCAATGGTTACAAAAACACGTCTCGGGTGGACCCTACAGGGTGGCAACAATAGTCGCTCAGCAGATCCCATTTTAAATATACATACTTGCTCCTGTCAAAAGAATTACGACGATCTTCACGATCGCGTCGCCTACTTCATCCCCTTAATTATCAATAGCACACAGTGATGCAATGGAATTGCTAAAAACGACGTGTAAGATAAACGGACGCTTCGAGGTTGGCTTGCTGTGGAAAAATCCTGACGCAAAACTACCAGACAGTTATGATAACGCCTATAGCCGCCTGATGTGCCTCAACAAAAAACTCGCGAAAGATGATTCGTTACGACAGAGTATGCAAAATCAAATCGATAACCTAATTGAAAAGGGATATGCTAGGAAACTGAGTCCAACTGAATTAGAAGTATCCAACCAAAAGACAAAGTGCGACTGATTTGGGACGCCGCAGCAAAATCAAATGGAACATCCCTTAACAATTTTATACTTACTGGCCCAGATCTAGTGTGTTGAGTACACACTAGTTGACATACTTTTAGCGTTAAGAATTGGGAATTTGCGATTTGTGGCGATATAGCGGAGATGTTCCATAGAATCAACGTACGAGACATGGTGGGACAAGAATTACAATTCGTGTCAACCCAGCACATATGTAATGAGAGCTTTAACATTTGGAGTAAGTTGTGCCCCATGCGTAGCTCATTACGTACGCGACACAAACGCTAATGTATTCAAAACAAAATTTCCACGTGCTGTGGACTCAATACAAAACCATCACTATGTGGCTGATCTTATCGAAGCGACGACACTGAAGAAGCCGCAGCAGAGCTGACCCTTCAAGTGGCAGAAATACACGCCGCAGCTGGTTTTCACATAAGGAACTAGGCATATAATTCAACCAAGGTTTTAAGCCAGTTATCTGAGTCTTCAAAAATAACTCAAGATGTCAAGCAATGGGGAGCAACCGAAAAAGTTTTAGGCATTTCAGATTTGCACGTCTGCTCCGAAATGTTATTAACGAAGATATCGTACCTACCAAGAGGAATGCCTCAAAATTTTACTTCAAGGTGTCTGGTGCACCGGAATTGGTTGGGACGATACGCTAAATAAACATCTATGCGTAAAATGGTCTCAATGGAAAGCGTCCATACAACTCATCTCCGACGTCGAAATTTCAAGATGCTACTCCAAATTATTATGCGAAACCAAAGATATGCAGCCGCATACATTCATTGATGCAGGGGAACACGCCTACGCTGCTGTTAGTTATCTGGTTGTACGGCTAGGTGAGTGCGCAACTGTTTCTCTAGTAGCAGCTAAGTGCAAGGTAACACTTCTTAAGCCACTCTCGAATGGAGCTTCAAGCCGCACTCATCGGAGTCAGATTGGTAAATGCAGTCCAAAATATCCCTCGCTTGCCCTTTCTGAAATAATGTAATTTTCTAATATTGAATAATGTAATAAAATATAATATAATTAATATAATAGAATATAACATAATATAATGTAAGGTAATGTAAGGTAATATAATATAATATAATATAATATAATATAATATAATATAATATAATACGGCGACTACGGCGACTACAAATAAAGACAAATAAAGAAGAATAAAACAACAACATCAGTACAACGAAAAAGGGATAAGCAAATAAAAAAACAAACAACAACAACAGCAGGGACAAGCGTAAACAACCTACACTAACAACAAGCATGCAAATATGTATGAATGTAAACATGTTTTTTACATTCATAAAATTCTCTTGAAGGCGAAGACTAGACCAATCGTGGTTTGAAGATCTCCGTTACAAAGATCTACAGAACAATTGTGTGATAATTGTTATTGTTGTTTATCGCAAAGGCATAAACAAAGGAATAACAATAAGCAATTGTTGTTGTTAGAATCAGTTGTGAACAGTGGCAACAAAAGGTTGTGTTATTATAAAGGATTTTATAAAATTAAACAAATTTATTTTTATTTTTATTTGCAATCTACGAGCTTATATTTTAAACGTTTTTAAAAGGTAAAAACGTAACAATAAAGATAAAATAATATAATATAATATCATATAATATAATATAATATAATATATATAATATAACATAATGTAATATAATATAATATAATATGTCCGATAAAAGCACCCTTATTCTTTCGTGTTCAATAATGCAATGAATTATTTATTAAGAAAAAAACTTCTTACAGCTAAGAAGATGTTGAATTATTATTTACAAAAACAAAATATGTATAAAAAAGAAATCGAAAGATTACTCCGTTACTGTTAATATTCAGTAAACAGAAAAGTACAATATTGAAGTAATTAACGAATTTAAAAATACAAATTAACAAAAACAAAACATAGAATTTAATTCCGTAGGTCAATTTAAAATTAATTAGTAAAATTTATAAAAATTAAACAAAAGGAAAACTTAAACTGAACATTTCCGCCAGCCTTGGACGAAGTTCAACAATCTTTGGGCAGAGTGTATAATTTAGTTACTAGGCGTTTGAAAATCGAATTATTGGTTTTAACAGTAGCAACTCTCACAAGGCCATCACTTCCAGCATGGGTTTCAATAACTCGACCAGTAATCCAGCAAGAGGGTGGTAGGTCCTCACGTACTAAAACGATGTCATCAATTTTTAGATTTTCCGTCTTAGTTATCCATTTTGATGTAGGTTGTAATGAAAGTAAATAGTCAGTTGACCATCGGGACTAAAAATACTGGGTTAGCTGTTGAACAAGTCTCCATTGGGATAAGATTGCACCATTACGATGAGTAACATCAGCTTCAGGTAAAGCATTTAGGGCTCTTTCGAACAAAAAGTGTCCCGGTGTAACATAAGAGATGTCATCTGCGTCAGCTGGAACCAATGGCCTAGAACTTAAAATAGCCTCGATTCTACTCAGCAAGGTTGACAGTGCTTCAAAATTAAGGGTAACTTGACAGTTCTACACAAATTGTACTTCATGGATTTGACAACAGATTAACATACTCCACCAAAATGTGGGGCACTTGGTGAAATAAAGTGCCACTGAATACCTTTAGAAGACAAAAAATTCGAAATTTCACGAATTGCATTAAAAGATTTTACCATATTATAAATTTGTGCAGCTTTTTTGCAGCGCTTTGGAAGTTTGTTCCATTATCGCTATGTATGTGGGCACATAACCCACGCCTATCCACAAAACGGTCCAGGGCTACCAAAAAGGGATCGGTTCTCAAATCCGATACTAGTTCCAAGTATACAGCTTTGAATACTAGACAGCTAAAAACTGCTACATACGCTTTGACTATTGGGGTCTTGCGTCCATTGTGTTGTTTGTACAATATAGGACAAGCGTAGTCGCATCCAGCTTCAAAAAAGGGATTGGAAGCGGTAACACGAAATTTTGGGAGAGTATCCATACGCTGCTGTTGGGTGCGCGCACTCTATCGAATACAAACTCCACATTGTTGCGTTACAGTCTTAACAATTTCACGAGCACCAAATATCCAGTATTTTTGACGTAACGTAGTGACCAATAGTGTTATTCCAGCATGAACATTTTTTAAGTGTAAATCGTGCACAATTTTGCAGACAACAGGACAGTCTTTATGCAAAATTATTTGATGCTTGCTGTTGTAAGGCAGATAAGATTTTGATAACATACCGCCAACACGGAATATCTCGTCCGAATCCAGAAATGGTGAGTTTTCTCNATCAGATTTTGATAACATACCGCCAACACAGAATATCTCGTCCGAATCCAGAAATGGTGAGTTTTCTCAATTTTTTGTTTATAATTGTAGTTTGACCCTTTTAAAGACATTTCATAAACTGGACGAAATCAATATTTGGATAGTATTTGTAAATTTTAATTTCAGCGGCCTTGAGTTCTTCAATTCTCACTGGTGAACCATAGCTTATTCTTTAAGGTATTTAGCAAGCAGTAAGCAAGTACTCTAGTTAATATCGGTCAAGAAGAATTTTTGCCTCTAAATTTTTTTATTATATCTGGATTCCCATCTGTAGTTGCTATTAACGCTACTTGCTCATTTGGACGAATCGCCTCATTTGTACTGTATTCATTACCTTTTGATTGCGGGCAATGAATTTCTTCTGGGAGAAGCCAAGAGGGATCTCTAAACCACAACCACAACTGGCGATGTCGGCCGGATTCTCTTTGCTAGGTACATTTCGTCAGTTTGTACTTGGAAGGTCCTCCAAAATATGAAATGAACGATGACTTATAAACGTCTTCCATTTCGATGGATGAGAGGAAAGCCAGGCTAGGACTGTTTTGCTATCTGACCAACATACTGCTTCTTTCATATTTAGATTAACGACCGATGCCAAATACTGAAATAACTGATACGACAAATATGCTGCACACAGTTCCAGCCTTGGAATTGACAGTGACAGTGACACCTTAGTTTTCGACAAAACTGTATTTTTAGACTGCTGCGTAAACTGAACTGGATGCGTCACAGAATCCAAAAATCAGTCTTGGTATGTTAATATTATTAAGTAAATGAAATTCTGAAAATAGTAGAATAACTTCATCTACGATTTGTTTAGGCAGCAACTCATCCCATTCAAGTTTAGATAACCACAGTTGTTGTATTATTATTTTTACAGCTACAATTGCTGGAGATATCCAGCCAAGGGGGTCAAATATTTTTGATATCTCAGACAGCAGATGTGTCTTGGTGTCTAGATGATATTCACTTATTTTAACCTTATACGAAAAGGAGTCATTTATAGGATTCCATGTAATACCTAATAGACACACTGTCAATTCACTAGGAATGTCCACTAAACTTTCAATTTTGTCACCATTGGGAATTTTTAGAAGAATTCTGCTATCATTTGCTGCCCATTTTCTTAAAATAAATCCGCCAGCCACAAGCAAGTTGTTTAATTGTTCTGCTAGCTCTTTAACCCTTTCTAGTGTGTTGGAGCCTGTCATGCAGTCGTCGACATAAAATAAACATTGTACAGCTTCACTAGCCAAAGTTCAATTGTTTCTTTCGTCATTACTTAACTGCAACATCAGATGTGTCTTGAGCTGCCATAAAGCACGAATTAATAGAATTTGCGTTGATGCTTCCCCCACACAAAAAGTACCCAAATATCGTATTTTGAGCCAGCAGGATACCATCTCTACAAACTTGTTCGTCTCTTAATAGGGTAAAGGAGTAATCGTATCCTACAAGGATATCAATATCCTTTGGAGCATCGAAATCCGGATCGGCAAGAGAGAGATTTTTCACTTTATTCCAGTAATTTATAGCAGGAGAGGAAGGAGGTAACTTTGATGCAAGCTTGCATGACGATGCTATTAGAACTATGAAGTGATTTTAATTATACTTCGACTATACCTTTTGTTGCTCCAATCTTATGATTACCCAAACAATTTACAAAAATTTTAGATTTGAAATCAACGTGTTTTGGCACCCTGAGCCTATTGGTATATTACAACGATGAAAACAGTTCTTGTTGTCTTTAACCAGATGTACAGATGTACAAGATTAATTGGCAGATTCTATAACAGTTTTAGGTTTAAAAAGTGCTTCACTGGAGTCTTTCACTTTTTTAGATGTCGTGCTTTTAACAGCATTTGCAGACACAGTGATGCTGGGCTTTGCAGCACTCACAAACGTGCTTAGATGGCCATTTCTGCACCATATATCCCGTTTTTTTAACAATTAAAACAGAATTTCTTTTCTTTCACAAAGTCAATTCGATTTGGCACAGTCATTCTGCTAAACGTTAGACAATAAACAAGGTGATGACTCTGTGAGCACGCTGAACAAGATCTTTTCATAAAGCTAGTGTAAGATCGAACTGACTTAACCATTCGATTATTGTCATCAGGAGTGGGCACACGTTCCAATGCGTCGCAGCGGTTGTTCATAGTTTTAAAATACTTTCCAGAGTAGGAAATGTAGTATTATTGCAATGTTCAACCCAAGATTTATGACTAACTCTATCGACCTTTTTCAATAAAATGTGGATCAGGCATGAATCATCTTCTGTGAATCTTCTGCATCAGGACCCTGTGCTCTAAGTCCTCTTATAACCTCATCCGCAACATTTGACACATTTCTAAGACTTTCGGGATTGTGGGCTTTCGGTGTTAATAAAAAGGTTTCAATTAGTGAATCAATAATAAGCGAAGGTTTTTCGTAACGTTCTTCAATTTTTTTGATTGCTTCGTTATAATTTTGATCAGATACAGCAAGATGTCGTATAAGCATGACAGTCTCACCTTTTAGTAGTCCCTTCAGGTATTGAAACTTTTGAAATGCAGTTAAATTGCAGTTGTTGTGCAAGGAGCTGTTAAACAAATCAAAAAATAATCTAAATTCGGAATAATTACAGTCAAATACAGGAATATTCAGCTTAGGTAGTAGTACGTCAGCAGACTGGACAGAGCTGTTGACCGTCTTTTGGGTTGCAGTTGTAGTAGTTTGCAGTGCTGAAAATTTCTCTAAAAAAGCAGCTTGACCATCCACTAATTTCTGAATGACATCTTATTGAAATGTTGTGAAGTTTAGATGATCACCTACGATATTAGTATTATGCAGTCTAGCATTAATTATTTCACAATATTTCGTTTTCATCTTAAAATATCTGTTCTCAAAGTCTTCTAGCTCGACATCACATTCAGGAATATTGCTACTGTGAATACTCATCTCGATATCCAAAGCTGTCATAGGTTTTCTCCAATCTTTCAAGACTTGCCCTAGTCACGAAAAGTGATGTTTCATTTGTTACCTGGTTAAGAAAATTCTGCAACCTGATCGCTGTTCCCTTTAGATGGGTTCGTGTCTCACGCAGATTTTCAATATTGTTATTATTTTATTTTCAGTTTGATTTTTTTCTTTTTATTGTCCATTTAATCTTCAACCACGAAAAATTGTCTTTTCAGTTAAGAAACTTTGCAGGCGGGCAGTCGAATTTTTAAAAACCGTTAAATTCCTTTTTTAACAAATATTTTTAGCAAGAAAAACCACAAACAAAAGAACCCGTTTGCTTTATATAATGCACATAAATTAATGGTGATATATCACGTCGGGGTCACCAAAAAATATCCAATAAAAACAACCCTGTTCTGTAGTNTTCTATTAGCACATAAATTAATGGTGATATATCACGTCGGGGTCACCAAAAAATATCCAATAAAAACAACCCTGTTCTGTAGTGTTCAATAATGCAATGAATTATTATTAAAAGAAAAAACTTCTTACAACTGAGAACAAAGCGAATTCATATAAGGTGGTGTTATCAGCTGAGGTGACTGATTTTTTCAGTACATGAGATTGTCAAACGTTTATTTAGGTATAGTGAGTAAAAAAAAACTTGTACACTTACTACCATCAAATACATTTTTGAACAAAAATATTTTTATAAAAAGAAATTTATTGTTATAAGGACTAAATAAAAGTGTAAAACCTTAATTTTTAATATAAACTAAAATAGTTCTCTATTGGCTATCTTTGACTATAACGACCAAATTCTCTAGAAAGTTGTCTTGAACAAAATGCTGTTTAATAATATATTTATTATTTTTTTATAATAAGTGTACACATTTTTGTTGCTCACTATATACATTCTTTTGTTTATTTATTTTTTATTTCCTTTTATATTTGTATTCTGTAAATTTTTGTAATTTATTTAAATATTCTTAGCCTATTGGCACAGTTTCTATTCTAAAATCGGCTCCTATTGCTCCCGTGTCCTCCAGAAGTATGACTACCTCAGTGTGGTGCAAATAAGTCCGAATTCCAAAAAAAAAAATTAAAAACAAATTTTTTTGAAAACAATTTAAAATAAACAATAGAGAATATAATGACAGAAAATAACAATTTAATATCATTATATGAATTCGCTTCTGTCATTTCAGCCATACGGCGAATTTCATTTGACAATCTAACGCCCACAACAAAAGCGTTTTGTTAAAAAACACTGGGCAGAGTTACAGAGCATTTGAAAATCGAGTTATTGGTTTTAACAGTAGCAACTCACACAAGGCCATCACTTCCAGCATGGGTTTCAATAACTCGACCAGTAATCCAGAAAGAGGGTGGGAGGTTGTCCTCGCGTACTGAAACGATGTCATCAATTTTTAGATTTTTGATCCAGGTTGTAATGAAAGTAAATAGTCAGTTGACCATCGAGACTAAAAATACTGGGTTAGGTGTTGAACAAGTCTCCATTGGGATAAGGTTGAACCATTACGATGAGTCACATCAGCTTCAGGTAAAGCATTTAGGGCTCTTTCGACCAAAAAGTGTCCCGGTGTAACATAAGGGATGTCATCTGCGTCACCTGGAACTAATGGCGAATTCAGTTGTTGTAATCTCGCTACCAACTTATTGAGTTCGCCCTGGCTTAGAAGATGTTGAATTATTATTTACAAAAACAAAATATGTATAAAATTCAAAGATTACTCCGTTACTTTTAATATTCAGTAAATAGAAAGGTACAAAATTGAAGTAAATAACAAATTTAAAAATACAAATTAACAAAAACAAAACATAGAATTTAATTCCGTAGGTCAATTTAAAATAAATTAGTAAAATTTATAAAAATTAAATGAAAGGAAAATTTATGCTGAACATAACATAATATAATATAAAATAATATAATATAATATAAAATATAACATGATATAATACAATATAAAATAATAGAATATAATACAATATAAAATAATAGAAAATAATGTAATATAATATAATATAATATAATA
>QOCX01003689.1:0-16771 GCA_005959815.1 Sarcophaga bullata | reverse complement strand
CATTCGCAGTGGCTGATTGTGAGGTTGTAATAAACTTCTAGTTAAAGTAGCAGAGTTTTAAAGAATCACACTTTAAATGGACGTACGTATAACTTCAAACATATGCTGCTGCAGATCGATCAAACTTACATCGTCTATTTCAGTATTATTGGTAATGATTAGGTCTTGATTTATGAAGTGTGACGGTTTTTTTGATGGACTGTCAAATTTCCGACCATATTTTCCCTCAAAATCCGACGGTACAAGACATTAGATGCAGAGACTAAAGTGTGTTGCCATAACAGGGGCAATGGAAACCTGTACCACAGCGGTGTTGAAGGCCTTGTTGGATTTAAGTTCGCTGCATATGGTAGTGAAGACTACAGCTTTGGAGTCTCTTTGGTTAGGTTTATGGGATGTAAAATAGTGAAACTAGGGAATTGACTGGCTGGCAATCCGAGCCTTATAACTGTCGCCAAGACATAGACAGTAGACTCTATGGTTTTTGTAAGTGCTCCGATACGGGGCTTGGTAACAAAAATGGATGAAGTAATCCAGAAGCTGCATACTCTTTTGAAAGAGGGACAAAGATATGAAAGACTGTCTGACAGGTCAAATCGCCATTCGATCAATAACGTTTCCGCGTTGGCGTTCCAAGTCATTTAAGAATCTTGCAACGAGCAACCAAGACGAGCTTTGGGAACCAAAATGTAGTGGGAGGATCAACCAAATGTGTTCAAGGCAATCGAAAGTTTTGTAGAAAAACTACAACAGCCATGTTGGTCTTTTGAATTTTGGCCCTGTAGATGCCAGTAAACACTTATTCAGAAAGAGGTGTCTCGAGTAGATTCTGAAACGAAGACATTGAAGCATCGGAATACATTGCTAGGTTTTCTAGAAGCCTCCCTCCCTATACCAAGAAAAGTGTTCTGAAAAGTATGCTACATTTAGTGAAAAAAAAAAAAAAAAAAAACACATGTTCTCCTTTTTAAAGCATTTAATCAAATAAGCTGCTCAGCTTACTCTCTTCAATAAATTTTGTTTCATGAATGAAAGAATTTTAACTTGAATTCTCCTCTTAAAGTTAAATCCGAATGTCTAAATGAAATGAATTTTAAATTTATGTAACATGGGGAGCAAATAGAAAAAAAATAAAAAAAAAATAACCCTGGGCCCCTAAAGGACCTCTTTCAAAGAAATTTTCGTGGTCAGCAACTAAACGGCAAAAAATGAATGCAGAAATGGTTGCTGGTATGAAGATGTACATTAT
The DNA here is from genome assembly GCA_005959815.1 of Sarcophaga bullata. Lineage (NCBI taxonomy): Eukaryota > Metazoa > Arthropoda > Insecta > Diptera > Sarcophagidae > Sarcophaga > Sarcophaga bullata. Next base: position 15,522 of record QOCX01003689.1, on the reverse strand, counting down.
TTGTAAATGCGTGTGTGTCGTACGTTACTCAATACAATTTTTGTAGGATTTTAGTGCAACGCAATCGTTATGCAGCATTTAGCACAAAAATATGCTTCGTTTGGTAAATTTCGTTACGAGAGAGTGAGAGAGGAGAAACATGTTTCCAGAGATTATAGTTTAGCCATCGTAAATGTCCAAAGATATTTTCTGTATGTGTGTGTGTGTGTGTGTGTGGTAAATACTAAAGCCATAAAATGCTTGCCTGAAACTATGCATTAAAAAAGATCCGTAATTTTAATGAATGCCAGCCAGTAGATATGCAATGTAAATCCTTTTTTAATCAAATTTAAATGTAAAAAGGAAGCTTCTAGACCAGTTTTTAAAATGTAAACGAAATTTTCTTTAATTGCCAAAATGCTTAAAGCATTCAACTCTCACCCACTCTCGTTTCTCTTTTTTTTAATTATTAATTGAAGTTCTAAACTTGAATTTGCTGGTAATTTTATTTTAAATCTCAGTGTTACCATTTACACCTTTTTATCGCTCGTATTTCTCTTAATTTATCTTCATTAGTTGTGTTAGTGTTTCATTAGTTGTATTCAACCAATTGTCCTTTTGGCTTTTTCTAAGACTCACAGGATAATTGCAACACTTTCATTTCAAAATTCATTTCATTTGCTTTTCTTCTTCCATTAACTTTGTCACCAACTTCGTCTTCTTTTTCTTTTCTAGGATTTTTTGTAATGCAATTATTAAGTTCATTTAGTTTATTCCCAAAGGATAAAGGGTAAGATTGGGTTATAGGATATGAGGTCGTATAAAAATGTTTTTTATTGAGAATTTAAAAGTTTACATAACGTTTTTCTTCTATCAACACGTGAGACAAAGTCACTAATTTTCTGTAGCAGTTCACTACATACTAGACTACGGTGACTACAATTCTGTTCACTAGAAAATATAGGATCCGGAAAATGAATCCTCGCAGAATAGTGGGAATCGCAATTGGTTTCTTCTCCACTCATAAATACCTGTCAGTTTTATTCTCAACTTCAAGCTCTTAATGATGCCGTTAACTGTAGAGGCTACTTAATCCTCCTCCCAGTTCTCTGAATTTTAAAGCCATCCGTTTACTCAATGTTCGGTAGAAAAACGAGTTGCGGTGTGTAATTTGAAGAATTGGTTATTAGTCCCTTCTAGGCAAAGGTCATGGCTATCTTCATGGTAATTGAATGGCTATTCAGTGGACTATTTGCAGAGAATATACTGAAGTAATCAGATAGCCATGCAGCCGTAGAGTTCTCTTTGATTGTCATAACGACGTCCAAAATTCTTCAAAAGAATGCCAAGGAATTGTTGGTGATAACGGCTGCCGTCATCGCTATCCTCATGGCTATTGAATGCCTATTCTCTGAACGATTCCCGAAGAATATACTGAAGTAATCGAACAGCCAGGCTGTTGTAGAATCATTTTGGAATGTCATAACGATGTTTAAAATTCGTCATGAATGTCAACGAATTAGTCATAGTGGGTGCCGCACAGATCACTCCCGTGTCTTCCCGGCGAAGGCCTTTGCTATCCTTATGGCAATGAATGGCTATTCAGTGAACTATTCCCAGAGAATACTCTGGAGTCCTCGGACAGCCTGGCTGCTGTAGAGTCCATTTGAACGTCATTAAGGCGTTCAAAATTCTTTATGAATGCCGTCCAGTCCTCCGGAAAATGGGGAATTATTATAGACAAATTGGTCATAACGGATGCTGTACTGTATAACACCCTATGTGATACGCGCATAGGAAATTACTATTCCACGATTGGTCATTACAATTGGTCATTACAACTCTGCAATCAAGTTTGCGACCTAGTTTTTGACAATTGATTCGCTTAAAAATTAAAGATTAAAGAAATAAAGAGTGCATGCACTGTACTAGATTGAAGGCTAAAATAAAACTAATATGCTAACGTCTAGGCGTAATTAAGAGGCATCCTCATTATGTGCATTTTCATCTTTCTCTCTAAATAAAACGTGCTATCACTTATAGTGAGCCTAACAAATTAGCCAGATTGACAAATTCAAGTGATTATGCCATACAGTATAAAGCTAGACCTAACCTGCTGCTAAGTCCTATACCCTGTCTCTATTCGTATGCATTTTATTTGATTTAAAATCGAAATATTCTATCACAGGCTTTAAATACCTCCACAGCTTTCTAGCTTGTGTTGTATCTGAAGCAATTCTCTTTCAGAATCTTATGAAACATTCTCAATGCGTAGTCAATCTTTTAGAATCAATCACGTTTTAAATTTTATTACCTTAAAGTTAATATTTTATGACACGATAATGTATTTTTTTTTTCAATTTCTGCTACAATCTCTAGCGGTTTCAACGGTGGTTGCTGAGGTTTTCGTATCACAGTTTCTGTTTCAGTTTTTCGGTTTTTTTTTTTTTTTTTTTTGTTTGTTTCTGAGAAATTTTTTCCTGCATGTATTGTAGACTTGGCCTATAGTGTGTTTATAGCATACTTGAGTGGTATATTTATTGGGTATTAAAACAAAGAAAAATAGTGTGGTAAAAGGAATCTAGGCCATGCCATTTGGTACAGCCTTTAATGTCTGTACTATAGCTGGCTGGTGACTGCAATGTCTGGTAATTGCACAATATTGGTTGCTGGCTCGCTTGTATGTTGATTTGTCAGCAATTTCACAGGAATGAAATGAAAACAAACAGAGAAACTTAACCCAGGAGGAAATGGCTTTCGATTTAAACAATAAATCAATTTCCCAAAAAGCAAAATCAATATTAAAATCAAAGAAAGAACTTGCATATGCAATAAAATTTAATCAAAATCTTTAAATTATAAATATAAAGCATACTTCTGGGCATATATATAAAATAACTTTGTATACTTTTCATATTTAATAAGAATTTAATAACAATATCAACGAATTTAATACTTTAAAGTAATAAAGTCACAAACACTGTTTTTATGAAATTAAAGCATACCGTTAGGCATTATTTTCATTGTGAATATTAAAGTCTGCCCTAAGGCTGATATGTTTTTAAATTTGTAACATTTAAATATATGCTTTAAATATTCTTTATTTAAAAATATCTGAAGTGTTTTTAGGCTGATTTAGGTGTGTGTATATATTAAAGTTTGCCTTTAGGCTGTTATTAAAACATTACACCACATACGTACATGTTCACTAAAGTGTATTTTAAAGCCCAAAGAAAAATCCTTAATCTTTTACTATGCATACAACAAAATTAATTATGCTCAGCAATTAATATTTGTTTCTCTAAATTTTAGCCTACTTTATGGCTTATATTAAAGCATTACACAACATATTAAAGTCTACCTTAAGGCGTATTATTTATAATTTTCATTTAAAGTTTTAATATGGGAAATGTATAATTTAAAAAAGAAAAATTTAATGTGGATAAAGAATGTTTAGGAGTGCAATCAACAATCATATATTCTATCGTATTCGTGGAATGAAACTTTGTAAAGAAAACATTTTTTTCTTTTCCTTGAAATTGTCCAATCTTATATCAACATAACATCATTTTCTAAAAGTGGCGTGATTTTTATACGGAATACAACAATTAGGCGGCGGCGCTCGGGCCCAAGAATTGAAAGAATTTCCATACAAAAGCAAAATGGTTAAAAGTTACCTAACATAGTAGCAGGATTCTTCAGTTATATACTATACAAGTTGAACAAGAAAAACATTGGAATCCTATCTTTAGATTTAAATTAAAGCTACGTGGCAATTCTTATGAGTTGCCAAATCGTGTTCGTGGACATGCGAAAAACCTGATTGATACGCTTGATCGAATAAATTGATCACTGGAATAGGCAACGAGACACATAGTCCTTTTACGTTTCTGTAAGGAACATAGGATTGCTTCATGCATCAGTCAGCATTACGGCCTAGCTCCTTACACCACTTATGTTGTGTGTGTTAATTTTTATACATGAGTGGCGGGACCTACAGTTTAAAGTCGACTCCGAACGATAGATTTTTTTTTGGAGAAACTTTTCATGGCAATTTTATTTACTCTCAGAGGAAGTTTGCCGATAAAATATTTTTCATATTTCGGTTTTGATGTCTGATCGGGAATTCTAACCGCTGCCTTTCGTCTATTAAGCCAGCACACTACCTACTAGACTACGGCAATTTCACTTCTTTGCTTTAAGTTTTATTAATTAAGTTTTATTTTTCCACTGAGTTACGTGTCTTGGTGTACTGTAGCAAGTTCTAGAATTAGATTGTTGCGTGAAAGCAACGCCCTTTGTGAACATATATTAGATGCGGAGATATGAGGAACTTTTTCTGGTTGGGAGAGCCCTGCTCTCAATCTCTTCGTGATGCTTTCTAGATCAATTATGTGCAGGAAATTGAAGTCTCTTGATTTTATAAATTATGGAAAGTGTAATGAAAATTATTTTCTCTGTTTTATAAATCAGGAGTTTGCAGTCGAAAATTGTAATCACAAACCAAATGCCTCCTTAGGCAGACGCAATGTGATATCATGCCAATACTGAGGTCACATGTTTAATGAACTGTTGAAAGTTGTTAATGAAGACGGTGATTAAAAAGTTTGGCTTTTGCCTTACCACATGCAATATATAACTATCGTCCACTGAGTTCGCAGATATTCGAACAACGGAGGCTAGGCAATGTGCGGAGCAAATCTGTGGGCAATTTGTAGAATACTATAGGTTGGATAACAAGGGAAACTATAAATCTAAAACACACTGACCTTCTCCGTCTAGGTCTCCAATGTTGTAGAGGCAACCATTCGATGACGTTTTACATCATATGAGGTCTCCAATGTTTCTTCAACCATTCGATAACGCTTTACCTCATATAAGAAGTCTCCAATGTTTCTTCAACCATTCGATAACGCTTTACCTCATATAAGAGTATCCAAAGTCATCGACTTGATTCGTTCATTGTCATTACAATTTACTTTAAAAAATTCTCCTCTTTACTGTTGTATTGCATAAAGAGAGTCTAAATTTAGTGGTTTATTAAAGCGTTACACAACATATTAAAGCCTATCCTTAAGGCTGACAAACAAAAATGTGTAATGACATGTAATTGTGATTTAAATTATCAGTTTCATAAATTTTCATTTATTACTATTGCTTTAAAAGTCATTTAATTATTTATTATAAATCCATTTAAGGTTTAAAAACATTTTTTTATTTTTTTCTTATCTAAAGTCTACCTTCAGGCTAAAACTGGTTGGTTATATATAAAAGAAAAATTGCACATGTATCAACAGTTACATGAGATAAAAGCCATTAACGACGCCTTTTAGTGCAGTAAAAATAGACAAAAAATAAATAAAAAGAAAACTTTCAATATAATTTATTATGTAATTGAGTTTAAAATAGTAGTAGCCTAAAATATACTTTAATTTGTTTGTGTTTATGTTTTAATCTTAAAAACATAACTTTTGCTACAATAACTAAATAATAAATATTAATTTATCTGTAGAAATTTATGGCAAAGATCTTAGGCAAGTATTTAATCTCCTTTAGTAGCCTAATTTTAGGCAACTATGCTTGTGGCTTAGTTTAGCTAATGGAAAATTTTATCAAGTTTTAAACAAAATTTTTGAAATAAATTTTCATGCTAAATGGATATTAATAAATAATAAGTCTAATTTTATATCTTATAATGGATCACACATATATGTAGGTGCCTACCTTTAGGCTGAATTCATATTTTGACTAATATTCACCATGAAATGCATGTATGGTGGTTTTACATACCTTTGAACCAAAATGATAATTTGCAGGCATTAAGGCTTAAAGGCAAAAAACACAACAACAACAATTGTATAAACACGGTATGTTTACGTGCCAAAATAGCCCCTGAATATATGCTTTAAATATTAATTATTTATTAAAAGATTGTACTTTAACTATAAGAGCTTTTTGCTTACGGGGTTTTTTTTGTCTTTGCTTTCTACTTCCATCATAATGTATTCCCTTTTTCTGCATTCTCTCCCGCTTTTTCTATGTGACTCTGCTGTGTCATTTTGCAATTATTTGCCATTGGAAAGGTAAAATGATAAACGAGAGTTTTAAGATTATATTTGCTAAAGACAAATATCTGTACAAAAGGAGGAGGAGAGATGGGGGTTAAGACAGAGGGAGCTTTTATTTATTTTCAAAGACATTGCAAATCTACAAACAATTACCGAGTATTTGTCATATTGATTGGGAAATTTGTTAATGGCAACAAAATTCATTCATTGCATACTTTTGGGGCGGGCGGCAGTAGATGTGGCAAATACACGTTGTAGTGTTTGGGGATTTTGCATTGCAAGTACCGTTGTATATACAATAATGATGATATTTGTTGTAATTAAACACAATCTAATTACTTGATATTTATCTTGATGGATGATATCAGAGTCTTGTCATCATCGTCTGTTCGTCGTTAGAGTTTGTTCGCATATTTGGATTGTAGGAGGTGATATTGTATTTAATTAAAATGATAAAATTAAACAATCAGTTTCAATTAAGCAAATAGTTTCAATTAAGCAAATATTTTAATTAACAACGACACACTTTAACTGATAACACCTTATTTAGAATACAATTGTGTTTATACGTTGCATTTTTTTGCGTCTGGCAACATTACTTTCCGTTTTATTTATAATTCATTCCTTTTGACATCTGCTAGAACTCATTGTTGATGAAGTTTTGTTGCCTATTCGGACAATTCCTAGAACTTATTGTTGATGTAGTTTTGTGGCCTATTTTGACAACTTCTGGAACTTGTTGTTGATAAAGTTTTGTTTGCTTTTCTGGCAAGTTCTAGAACTTATCTTTGATGAAGTTTTGTTGCCTATTCTGACAATTTCTAGAACGTATTGTTGATGTAGTTTTGTGGTCTATTTTGACAACTTCTGGAACTTATTTTTGATGTAGTTTTGTTCTCTTTTCTGACAACTTCTAGAACTTATTGTTGGTAAAGTTTTGTTTCCTATGCTGACAACTTCTAGAACGTATTGTCGTATTGCCTATGCTGACAACTTCTAGAACTTATTGTCGATCTTTTACTATTTTTTTTTTTGTGGCCTTTCAATGAAGCTTTGTTCGCTTTCTGGCATAATTTCTTTGTTGTTTTATTCTTATAAACACTGAATGAAATTCTTTTGTCTACGCAGCAATATGTAATATCGAGTTATCCAATTTCAGTTTATTTGAAGGATCACTTGTTTAGTAAAAGGTTTGCCGTTTAAGAATATGGATCGCTTAACAACTAAAGGATGCATTAAAGTAGTTAAAAAACGCCCAAAAATTGGTATTTACACCCTGAACACTTTTCGTGCATTGCGGATCTCTACTGTGCAAGATATTGACAAGATTATAAAGAAATTTTAAAAGACCGAAAGCTTTATAGGTGTTGTCAAGCCTGTAAGTCATGCAAAGGTACCCACTGCCCCTAAAATTATTGCTTCTGCTAGAGTAAGTGTAGCGGATAATCTGAATTTTTTAATTAAATTCCTTTCCCTTCTATCTTACAGTGCTTTAAGGATTATTTCATATTTGGATTTGCACTTTCATCTATACAAAGTCCAATCCAGGCAACCATTAAAACCGGCTGATCATTCACAATGCCATACTTTTGATGATTGATTTGCAGGAGAAGCAGACTTTCAATGCTGAGTTCGATCAAAAATTTTTTCTGCACTGAAGCTCGTTTTCACTCAGTGATTTCATAAACAAACAAAATTTTTGTGTTTGGGTTCACAGAAGTGATTTAGATTTTTGCATATCCAGCCATAAAAAACACTTTCACTTGGGTACTAGCCGTATATATGCTTTCAAAACTGATTTAAAAAAATCAAATTTTGAACCAATTTCTCTAGTTTTTCACTCGATAATTATGGGACTTGTAGGACTCCGAAGTGAGCCCTGTAGCTCTAGAGCTTTCAATATTGAATATTCAAACGAAATTGTCTTCACCGATTATGCTAGTTTTTCACGCGAAAGCTATGGGTCTGGTAGAACCTCGAAGTGATTGTGAAAAAGCCACTGCGTCCCAAAAATTTATTTGTTTGGGTACCATTGGACCGAATTTTATTTTTTCAAACATAATTTGGGGAATAATCGTTCCCATTAATTCAAAGGACTAAGGCTTTGTGGTAGCCCACTTTCTTTAGCTTGCAGTCGAAAATTATAAACAGGACTGTTCCACAAACCACCCAACACCACCGATTTTATCTTTGTGGCATGAAAAGTTTCCAGAGTGAAAAATTCAACGTTTTTATGATGCCAATTGGCCCTAGTACTTTGTTGTGGGGCTATGTCAAAGACCGTGTCTACACAGACTATTTATAGTGGCCGGGATGCCATCGGAAATGTGAGAAAAAGTGAAAAGAACTCTCGCTAACAGGAATGATGTTTTTCAAAAATTAGTTTCACTTCTCCGACTACTTTGTTTCAAGTGACCGCTATGCGTGCTCAAGTGACCTTTGGTAATTGAAGCAACCACCTCGACCTAACCAACTACTAAGTCTCCGAGTAACTTTCTTTCACGCTTTCTTACTTTGAGAGAAATCATAAATCGCCCACAGTTAAACATGAATTCATCATTTACATGTGATTACAACGATATTAATTGATTTGGCATCACCATCACGGAGTTATTATCGATTAACTAATCGTTATTTTAACATCAAAGTTTGTTTATTCCACTTGTATAGTGTTTAACTTCGTTTATTTTAGAAAATCCTTAACGAAAATAATCCAATTTATTTTTACAAAATAACTTCCAATTAAACTAAATGGTTGCCACAGTATTCTAAAGAATCTTTTTATTTTTTTATTTTTTTTTTTAATTGTATTTTATTGCGAATATTACTTCTGTTGGTAGAGTTTCAAATAATAAAAAAAAAATTATTGTACAATTATTCTTAAACAAATGAACTGAAAAATACCATACAATACAAATACAATACACTCAGCAATAGAATACAAATTTACGAAAATAAATTTGAAAAACTTTTCTCTCTCTGATTTTCTTTGGCTTGGTTGGGCTCTCTTTCCACATTTTGGTTTGGCATTCAGTTTCTCTAAGGAAGAAGGATATAACTGCCCAAAAGTACGCAATTTATTTTTGGTTTCAAAAAAAATATGGCTTCAATGGATTTCTCGTAATGAATGGAAGTAAGTCATTGTGTTGCTATTCTGTGTATATATTCGAGGTATTTTCTTTTATTTCGTTTTGTTTTGCTCGCTACACAGAAAATATTAGAGTTACACAAAGAAACAATATTTTGTTGTTAACATTTGCTTATTGAATCTTTATTTGATATTGAAAGGGAATAAGTTCCGTTTATATTTGAGAAGACAATAATATTTGGAAACCCAATTGTGTACCGTAGCCAGGGGATTTAACTTGGAATAGTTAAATCAGGAAACATTGTAACACGATCAACAGTAGGAATGAGTACATCAATCTCAGCGGTTTATATTTGAGAAGATAATTGAATTTGGAAACATCAGGTCCCTCTTTTTCAACACTACGAATGAGCTCATCAACCCTATCTGTTTATATTTTAGAAGACTATAAAATTTGGAAACAGGAGGCCCCCTTTTGTAGGCAATTGTGTACCTTAGCCAGGGGATTTAACTTGGAATGGTTAAATCAGGAAATATTGTAACACGATCAACACTAGGAATGAGCTCATCAATCCTAGCGCTTCAGATTAGAGAGGACAATAAAATTTAGGAACATCAGGTCCCTCTCTTTCAACACTAGGAATGTAAGCTCATCAACCCTATCTCTTTACAATAAAATTTGGAAACATCAGGTCCCTCTTTTTCAACATTACGAATGAGCTCATCAACCCTATCTGTTTATATTTTAGAAGACAATAATATTTGGAAACAGCAGGCCCCCTTTTATAGGCAATTGTGTACCATAGCCATAGGGATTTAACTTGGAATAGTTAAATCTGGAGATATTGTAACACGATCATCACTAGGAATGAGCTCATCAATCCTAGTGGTTTACATTTCAGAAGACAATAAATAGAGTGGAAACATAATGTCCCTTATTTTTAGGCAATTGTGGTTACGGTAGTGGTGATTCAGTCAGGATTACAACCAAGCTTCTCACATCACTTATGTTGCTTGTGTTAATTTTATACATGAGTGACGGGGGGACCTACAGCTTAAAATCGACTCCGAAAGACCGATTTTTGAGAAGCTTTTAATGGCAATTTTATTTACTCATAGATTTTCTGTCAGAAATCTGTTAAGAGGAAGTCGCCGAAGAAATATTTTTTCGTATTTCATTTTGTTGGAGATGTCTAAAGCAGGGGTTGAACCGTAGCCTTACGTCTAATAAGCCAACATACTACCTACTAGACTACGGTCGCTTGGAATAAGTATTCCAGTAATTGCCGATCCATTTGCAGCTTTTCAGGCGTATAAAAAGCTTACCGGTTCGGGTTGTACAGATAGAATTAAGATTTTTTTAGTTTGTTTTAATCATGTTTTCTTTACTGAAGGCATTCTCCAATTCGTCTTTTGAATTGTAGACAATTTCTTTCTAATGAAATATGGACCCCCTTATTGGTCCACCCTATTTGTATGTATATTTATCATCAGTTTGTTTGTCTTTTGCTTCTTTTGTATTGTATTCGAAAGATAAATAATAAGCTTCTTAGGACATTAAGGACATCTGCTCATTCAGCATAAATAATATGAGTTTATTTTCTAGTTTTTCTTCTGTTCTGTTCTGGTTTTTTTTATTTTGTTTCATCTCTCAGTTTGGTTTTCTGTTTTTTTTTTTACTTTCTTTTGCTGCTCTACTACACTTAAACAACAAAATAACATAAAAACAACAAAGTTTTCTTATGTTTTTTTACACAAAAGAAAAGTAAAATAAAAAAACAGAAAATGTAAATACTGTTCTCTATCTCTATCTCTATCTCTATCTCTATCTCTATCTCTCTCTCTCTCTCTCTCTATCTCTATCTCTATCTCTATCTCTCTCTCTCTCTCTCACTCCTGCTCCTGCTCTTTGCATCCTTTGTAGAGTAAAAGATGGCACAATAAACATAAACTATCATGAAAATATTGTCAGTAGAAATGATAATAAAAAATGACAAGCAACCAATATTTTTTCTTATTCTTTTGTTATTATTATTGTTGTTGTTTGTTTGTTTGTTCTTTATTTCTTATTCTTTAGTTCTCCATTTTGTTTTCTTTTTTCTTTTTTTGATTGTTTTGATTATACTTGCTTGCAAAGGTTAACGTAGGCAAGACAATGTTATGCTATGCACACATCAAAGATTTCTTCAATCGTTTATTGTTGTTGTGAAGGCTTCTTCTTTTTCTTCTTACATTGAACTCGATAAACGATTTATTGGACAATTATTGTCTTCTTCTTCTCAATCTTGTTATCCTTTATTTTCTTTTCAATTTAATTTATTTTAAATTGTTAACAACAAAGGTTGTGTTATATATACGTATTGTATTGACAACCAACCATACATATATGTACATGCCATATGATTTATTTATTTTTAAAAGGATTTCTTCTCCAACAAACTTTTGTTATGATGTGCATATGAACTGAATGGAATAACTTGTATTTTTAATTTATTGCTCTACAAAAGTAAAGTAAAGTTTAATGAAATGAAAAATTTGAAATTTGTCAATCTCCTGTCATTCACCCATTTTCATTCTATATTTCGCACTCTGGCCCGGTTACATGCTCTAGGTAACCCTTGAAATGTCAAACACCATGAGTCTATCAAGTGAAAATAAGATTAATCTGAGCATGTTGATGAGAGTAGTTGCATGTTACTTAACTTCACAGATGCATGCAAAATGCATAAGTACTGCGGATAACAACACTACATACTAATTATTTGTATCGGTTTCTAATACACTCAAGAAAGCCCCTGACATGTGCAAGGCCATAAGCCTATCAAGTCTAAATAAAATTAATCTGAGTATGATAACGAGTATGTGCCCTTACAAGGTACTTTACTTGACAGATGCTTTTGGTGCGGCGGATAACAACGAAAGCTGAGTATACTGAGGGAATCTCGAAGCATGAGGTCTTTACGGATAATACTCCACCATTATCATTTATCATCGTTGTGTCATTATCACATTATCTAGTCCACACTTATCACCTAAAAAAAGTGGAATGGAAGAAGTATCGGAAATACGGTAACGATACAGATTTCCTATGAATTTCTACGTTGCTGATATTTCTCACAACCGCTTGTGACCGTACTACAAGCCCATGCGTTTGACAAACATACCGTTCCACCTCAATAAATTATTTTCAGCAACACACTCTGCGGTACTTCCATACGGCAGTACTTCGCGCTACTCTGTATAAATAGGGCTAAATCGGATAAAAATGTAAGTAGGGTGTTACTTGGGACCAGAGCTATAAAGAGACAGCGAAACTAATTGTTTTCTGTATAAATCGGACAGAATTGTTGCATTGCACTCTTTTTGTCGATGACTTGCTTTTTTGTGGATGGCGTCGATTTCTTGTGTCCATGATTTGAATTTTTTGATCGATAAATTGCTTTTTTTTTTCTGACGATGAATTGCATATTTTGGGCCAATGGCTTGTACTTTTTTGGCAGGTGACTTGAATTTTTTGGACGATGAATTGCATTTTTTGGGCCAACGACTTGTACTTTTTTGGCTGGCAACTTGCATTTTTTGGACGATGAATTGTATTTTTTTGGATGATGACTTCAATTTTTGTCGAGGTTTTTTTTTTTTTTTGTCGATAACTTGCATTTTAACTTGAATTTTTTAGCCGATAACTTGAATTTGCGATGACTTCCACTGAAGTTTCTCTTAAGAGATAACTCGGTGTACGTTGAATGCGTTCAAGAACAGATTTCCGATTTCTTTCTAGTGTTCTAAAGTATATTCTTTGTAATAAAGTAGGAAATATTGGAATTCCAGACAAAAACACCCAGAATAAAAGAAAACAGGGATACTGCGTAACGTAAGTTTGCTAAAAAAAAAATTTACTTTATGTTTATAAGAAATGTTTTTTGTTGTTTTAATCTTAATTGATTCCTAAGAGCACAATTTATTTTATTTATTTTTCTCACCGAAATACATAACCTGAACAAATGTTATTAGCTGAAGCAAAAGGAGCAGGAGCAACTGCCTGACTTGAAAATAGAATTTCTATGTTTGTACAGAATCTATTTATGTGTGTGTGTGTGTGTGTGTGTGTGTTTGTTATTTAATTGTATTTCTAGTTTTATTATTATTATTACTATTATTGCATTTAGCCAAATAGTAAGTTGAAAGCGAACACCTTGCGTTGTATTATTATGAAAGAACCATCTTCTGTTCTAGTAACAGATTATTGAACAAACATGAAAAAGAATTCATTTAACGTGTAACTTTGTTTTGATGAATAAAAATTTATCAATTGAGTGCTTAGGGGTAATTCTATCCTTCCGACGGTCTAATAGATAGAATTGGGTCCCTCAACTATTCCGTTCTAAATTTTGTTGAACGCACATATTGAATTTGCCTTTGTATCAAGCATTATTCAAGTAATTCCAAAAGGTTTTGAACTAATTTAGTTAGAAAACAGAACGATTCGCACTTTAACAGAAATTCTAAAGGGACACTGCACTATTGGATGTTTCGCTGATAAGCACGGTCTGCACACTAGGATTACTGCCTGGATGTGGAAGAAAAAACGGAATCGATACAATACTTTTTATGTGAGTGCCCTGCACTTTAAAACAGACATTGTCGGTTTTTTTTTTTTTTGTGGCAGAACGTTCGAAGATCTTGGCATAGTGGCGAGCATGCCATTAAAGGAACTGGTCGGTTGTATACGAAGTTCAGGTTGGTTCAAACACACCACTAAGGAATCATAATATGGTCTTATCTTACACATAGTAACACAGTGGGCCATATGAGCCACCGAACGAACTTGCCTGTGATCTGCAAGCTACCCGCTAAAGTATAACCTAACCTCCTATGGCCATAATCGACCAGGTTTGTCTGGATCCCTTTAAATTTTTTACGTAAAGGAATGCTAGCCTCATTTGAATTCATTCAAATTAAATAATAATAGCTAGAATTGTTAAAGCCATAACAAGGAAAAGACTATGCTTTAAAGTGCTTTTTCTATTGACCGATTCCCATATTCTTACTATAAAGATTTTTTCAATTATGAATATACGAAATAAAATTTATTACTCAGAGAAAAAATTTCTGGTGAAAAATTTATTAAACACCTAAAAGTATGCACTAAAATTATTTTATGTTTAATACAACTAACCAACATATATTGTTATTGAAAATTAAGAGAAAATTGTTTAATAATAATAAATAAATAAATAAATAACATGCTGCAATATTACAAATAAAACAAAAATACTAAACAATTTATTGTGTTTTTCTATATTATGTTTGCCTTAAAGTATGTTACAAAACTTGTGCTTTAATCAATTTAATTTCAATCGTAAATATATTTCATTAAAATAACTTGTATAGTCTTTCATTCTCTCTCTCTCTCTCTCTTTCTGTTTCTACTTTTTATTATTATTCTGTAGCTACAACAATAACAATTAAAATAAATATTTAATTTTAATTTTCTTAAAAAATTTTCTTCCTAATCATACTTCACTTTTTATTATTCATACTACGTAACACTTGTATACCGCCCGCCTATACATGCCATTATTATTTATTTATTTGTTAACATACACATTTTTTCTTTTAACTTTTATTTTATTTTAATTTTACTTATTTTTGTTGTATTGCTTTTGTTTTAGTTGTTTAGTTGTTTTATTTCTGATTATTTATATTTGATTGTTATTGTTTCTGTTTCTGTTTCTGTTTCTGTTTCTGTTTCTTTTGTTTTGTTTGATTTTATTTTATTTTATACGATGATTAGTTTTATGATAATGAATCACAATATAAATAAATATGTTTGTAATAAAATCAAATTCTTACCGTTAATATAAACTCAATATATTTTTCTTTTCTCTCTCTCTCTCTCTTTCTTCTCTCAATCTTCTTATTATTCTTTATATTTGCCATACGTTTCAATACATTTGTATACGTGGATGTGTATGCTCATACAAATAAAATAACAAAACAAATGATTCGCAATGAATCGTATCGAATTGAATGGAAATGGAAATGGAAATGAAAATGGATTTGTTGGTACGCGCTACTTGAAATGGATGGAATCTACAGCTGGTGGGCATTAATACTCAAGGAGCGACAAATATACACGATTTTGGATACGAACAGCAGTTAATAGTCTCCACCAGATACAAAAATAATCGAACAGACTACAGGCAACGAAGTTTTAATCATGAATGCCAACGACGAATGATAGAACGGCAAGCTTCTTTGCTCAGCCAGGCATTTTAGCGGGTACGTATATTGAAAGAATATTTTTTTTTTTTTTTCTAATTTTCTAAATTACTTAACTTTTCCTATACTAAAGAAATCATTTGTAAGTTATGTGGTAGCTTT
>QOCX01003688.1:2204-16776 GCA_005959815.1 Sarcophaga bullata | reverse complement strand
GGCTCTTAATAATAATATACAGAAGGCTTACAGGAAAATCTAGGGGTTCTTTAGATGTATACTGTAATGGTGAGGGCAATTGTGGTTTATGAAAACATTGTTTCACTAAGCAGTATATTGCAACAGTTGGCAGTACAAGGAAAATTCACAGAAAGAGAGATATTACCTATACCAGCTGACAGTCGATCCGCCACGCCCATAGCAAGTTGAATAGTCTGCGCAAGCTGAATCTGTTAAGCACAGATTTTATTTAGATCGGTTTGGATTCAAGCCAAGGCTTTGAATACTTTATCGGAAAACGATCTAAAGGAAGACAGTCTGCCTGCTGTGAATGCACGCCGGTTTCTATAATGCATACAATCTCAATGAAATGTTAATGGATGGACATTAGCAATCTAAATGGCTTCATCAGAGTCTCTGGATGATTGCGGTAGTAGAAGAATGAGACAACTATGACATAAAAATTGTCATACATTTTATTCTTTTTAGATTGAAAGTCACTTCTGTTTACCTGGCTAAGGTTTTAGGTCGAATTCGACTACCAAAGATGGTTTAAATTTTGTGTGAATTTCTATATATTTGTTGTGGACTTTATTCCCTAACCTAATATGACTCTTTTTTTCCTTGCATTTCCCATTAATGTGTACTTGAGCAGGGTCGAGTATGTGTATGTACGATTATTTATGAATTTAATATATACATATGTATGCGCGTATGTGTGTGTGTGTGCGGTGTGATATTTTTTATTATTATTGCTATACGTATAGCTATTGCTTGGGTATTATTGAATTATTATTGTTTTATTATTACTCTCGGACCATAATTTATTGTTTACAATTTAAATTCGATGCATTTAATTGCTACAAAAAAAAAAAAAATAAAACGAAAAAAAAAAAACGAAACGAAACGAAATCATGTAAATCTGGGTAATTTTTAGTATTGCTTATAAAACTGTGATTTTTTTTTTTTATATTTTTCCAATACCGCAGGCACTGGCATTTGTTTTCATTTTAAAAACATTCACTTCGCTTGTATGCGAAAAAAATCAATAAAATTTTACGCATTCTGTGGTAATGGTTCCAATAATGGGTATATTGATATTATTATTGTTTTATTATTACTCTCGACCATAATTTAATTGCTTTACAATTTAAATTCGATGCATTTAATTGCTACAAAAAAAAAAAAAATAAAACGAAAAAAAAAAAAACGAAACGAAACGAAATCATGTAAATCTGGGGTAATTTTTAGTATTTGCTTAAAACTGTGATTTTTTTTTTTTATATTTTTCCAATACCGCAGGCACTGGCATTTGGTTTTCATTTTAAAAACATTCACTCGCTTGTATGCGAAAAAAATCAATAAAATTTTACGCATTCTGTGGTAATGGTTCAATAAAAAATTCACATGCTCTACTGTATGATGCGATATGGTCACTCACTGGCTAACTAAAAAAAAATTTAAAAGAAAATTATCCCGAATGGGGGGGAAAATTTAAATTGAAAATTAAACAAAAAAAAACAAATTTAAATTCTCCTAAGCCTGTATGCAATTGTAAAGAAAAAGGCACTTTTGTGTCGTAGTTAAAGGCTTAAGTGTATAAAATATTGAAAATATTAATTTTGTTTTTTGTTGTTTTTGTTGTTTCTAATGGAATTTTCTATTAATTGTAATGTTTTTAACTTTTTCTTCTATACACCTGGGTATACAAATTTCAATAATTTTTACTTTTTTGCGGATTTTATTTCTTTAATTTTGTATTTACTTTCGGAATTCATTTATTTATTCATTAACAATTTATTTGTAATAATTTGTTTGTGTTTTTCTATTTTGAATTGCAATTTAATCGAGTTTAATTCACCATCAATTTTTCTTAATATCCGGTCTGAGCAATTTTAATTAAATTATTAGGCTTTCACAAATCGAACAAAAAAACACAAAAAAACGAACAAATAATTTAAGAAAACAAATTGAAAATTAAAATATTAAAACAAAAAGAAAAAAATAACAACAACAAAAAAATGCATAAAAATTACTTTAAAACTTTAACACAAAAACAATTCCAAAGAATTGCTTTTAAAATTTATTATTTTTCACTGCAAAAAACTAAAAAAGCCAACGTTTTATTTTAAACTCGCTAGCATATGTACGTAAATGTACCCTTACATTGTGTATAATAATGTGTGTATATGTGTGCATGTGTGAGTGTGAATGTAGTTGTAAAAATAAGTAGACAACATGGTTCCATATATAATGAGTGCTAAAACTTGGTTAACCACACCAACATATAAACAACTATTTATTTAAATAAATAAAACAACAACAAATAGAGAGAGAGAAACAATAGCAAACGGCATTTAAAACGGGAGTAATAAAACAAAAAAAAAAAAAGCAGCAGCAGCAGCAGCAAAGAAAACAACGCAGCATTAAAGACAGAGAGTTGGAGCAATGGAGAGTAACGACCCTACAAATTTATAATCACATCCTGTTGTTGTGAGTAAATTTTGCTCATATAACCACACTCTCACACACCCACACACACACACACACATGTACGAATATATTTATTGTACGTATATTTTTGCTGGTATTTAAATTAAATGCACAATAGCGTAGGTTTGTGTGGGCTTGTATGAGTAATGCGTGCATTTACAGTGAAGCATAAAATAAGAGGGCAACCAAAGGTATGCGAAAAAGAAATTTTAACGTTTTTAACAAGGGAAAAACTGCTATATATTTGCTTTCAGATTTTAAAAATAATCAAGGAAATTAAAATGTTTTTCATGTCAATGTAACGTCACTTTTGATACAGGAACAGAGACTACTACACTAAGAAATAAAAAATATCGTAATAGGGATGGAATGGAAATAATTTTGAAAAATTTCACCTTAAAACATCTGAAAGTAACCGACCGTCTTTATTACAAACATACATAATTGAACAATACAACACCTTCAGTCAGGATTACGAGCTAGCTTCTCACGCCACTTTTGTTATGGCATGTGTGTTGTTATTAATTTTATGATGGAGATACCTACAGTTTAAAATCGATTCCCAAACGAAAGATTCTTTTTGAGAAACTTTTTTATGCCAATTTATTTTACGCTCAGAGTTTTTGCAGAAATATGCTGAGAGAACAGTCGCCGAAGAATATCTTTTCATATTTCATCTTTTGATGTCTGACCTATGGTTTGAAACCCGGCCTTACGGCCTAATAAGCCAATACATTACCTACTAGACTACAGCGACTTCATATTACATGGCCGACGCGTCCTTATACCCCAGTAACTTATTCACCAGACGGATGTCATGGAAGACTGCAGTAGCGCAGTAGATTGCAATAAAGGCTCTGCAGGTCGAACACTAATATGGAACTGAAATTTTGTCCATGAAAGTGGCCCATTTCTTTGCGAAATGGGGATTGTTCTTAGCTTTTCCTTTTTGGGATCTGGAAATTGAAATGCAACTAGACTGAAAACTCCGTAGAAAGGGCTTCCCTTCTTTTCGTTTAGGTTAAGTATTAAAGAAACGGGGTAGTAAACGGGACTTATTTGACCATTAAGTAGAGCTGGCCGAATCTTAATCCCATTTTTCTCTTTTCTCATGAAATCACTATGGACTCTGCCCTCACGTGACAAAATCTAATAGGAAAGCATTTTGTACATTACTTAACATAGCGTTAAAAGCTGCTATTATTTTGTGCNTCTACTGTATATTACAACAAATAGTAACTTGTATTGTTATTTAATGCATATTTAAATGTATTTGTGAGTGTCAGTGCGTGTTACCACATTTATATTCGTTTGTTAGTCGTTTTATAGCCCTACGCTGCAATTGGTGGTAATTATAGAATGTTAGACTCACATGCTGAACTGAGTACTAGAATCACTTCCGAAAGTAATTGATTGAATCAATCCTATTGGACTTTCTAATAACGAAACGAGTATTTATGTAATGTAGTTTGACAGAGAGCTTTAAACAGATGAAAAAGAAATTCCTAAAGGGTTCCTATG
Organism: Sarcophaga bullata; assembly: GCA_005959815.1. NCBI lineage: Eukaryota > Metazoa > Arthropoda > Insecta > Diptera > Sarcophagidae > Sarcophaga > Sarcophaga bullata. The sequence continues at coordinate 12,762 of QOCX01003688.1, read as the reverse complement.
GATAAACAAACTTAAGATAAAAGAGTTGCATTATAAAAGGTGGCCAGCAATGATAAAACTTGTCATGGTTTCTGCTGTCATATGGGAGAAAGTATAATTCAACTGTGTCTATGGAGTCGAACTATAGTTACGCAAGTAAGAACTTGGCGATTCTTATACGTTTATCAAGATTAATATTCTCATGCTTGCCTTAATCAAATCTTTTTTGTGAATTTATTTCATCCGCAACCACAGACTCAATGGTAGTGTAGCTGTTCACCTAGTCGCTCTCGTTGAATTGTAAATTTCTCAATAGTTTTGCATTTGTTCTGTGCGACTCTTTTTTAGGTTTTGTTGCAGCCACATACTGTAGAAAAGTAGCGAGTTGTGTGGTATTTGCGTTTTACTGGGTCGCGTCACATTATTTTCTAATTGGAGTTTGGAATCTTTATTCAAAACTTTCTTTCCCTGCCTGCATTTGCATATGAGCACAACCAGAGCTGGATGGCTTGGGCGAGCTTGAAACTGAGAATTCTTTTTTTAACTGCTGCTTACGCAAAACCACTAACAAAATGTTAAATATGGCAGCGAATGAGTTTTAGAGTTTCATTGTGTTTTTTTTTCCTTTTTTTCGAACTTTGTTTCCCTGCATTATTCACAGTAGAAATTACGACCTCGAAAATGTGAAGCAGGTTTAGGAATTAAAAATGCAAGTTGAAGTTGTAGAAAATTTGTTGGATTTCCCATAATAGTTTCTAATGATAATTAGTTTTCTTGAATAATTATTTAATTCACTCCCTCCTCCTCCATTTGCTTGTGAATCAAATGTTGATTACAAGCATTCCTAGCTCTGCTTTTACACACACACACACATACACACAGCATATGAGGAATGTAACCAAAAATGTAACCACAATCCACACGGACATCTGGTGGAAGATTAATATGTGAATATGGCTTTTTGGTTGAATAATAAAACACAACAACAACACGAATGAAGCAGTATCAACGAATGCAAGCAAAAAGTCACCCCCTAAAAAGGCAACTCAAAAATGAAATAAAATTGCAAAATTAAACAATAGTTTCAGTTAGAAGGGGGGAGGGGAGTCAAGGAGGGAGAGGAAAGTGAAATACAACATAAAATTGTTATAATTTGTTGGCAACCCAAAGAAAAAAAACGCTTACTTAACTCGTTAATGATTATAGTTTTTGGAAACTAAATCCACTGCACACAGCAGTATAATGAGGCGGATGATGATGCTGATGATGATGATGATGATCATGACGATGAGATGACATACCAACTGTGTATGACACTGAGTTGGTTTCCATTGAATTTCTCTTTCTGTTTCCCCTATATTTGGTAGCAAAAATAATTTCAAAAAATTATTTTTCCACCAACCATAAGCAAATGAATGCAAATGTAGAACTAATAGCGCTTAACATAGTAAAGTTTAATAAATTCTTGTGTATGTGTGTGTGTGTGCATATATGGAATTACAACAAATAATTTAAATATTTTTGCACAAAATTTGATTTCATAATTGCTCAACGGAATATGAAATATTCTTGTGATTACAATAATAATTTCATTTCTATTCTAAAAATATTAATGCACGACAACTGAACGAATGAATACGATGAAATAATTAAATATGCTGCTCATAATTTAAATACAAAAAAAAAATTTAAATTAAATAAACAAACATTTACCAAATAAATCCTGAATAATTTGTATATTTTGCTAGGCATTTAATTGGTCATTACAACGTTTTAGTTAGAATTACAATCTAGCTTCTCACACCACCCATGTTATGTGCATTAGTTTTATACGTGAATGGCGGGAACTGCAGTTTCACGTTTACTCCTTTAGTTTTTACGGGAAAAATGCCGATTGTTTGAGATGCCAGGACTAGGATGTCTAATAAGCCAGCACGCTACGTATTAGATCACAACGATGACTATATTTTATGATACCGTGAAAGTCCCAATCTCCTGTTGTGCATTTTATGGTAAGCAGGTTGCGTGAGATAAGACAGAGAGTGTAGTATTTATCGACGTTGGATTTGATTTTATTTATGTTGCAAGTGACAAGAAACTGTGTGAGAATTATGCAACTGGGGAACAAATTTTCTCTCTCGCATTCTGTCAAGTTCTTTCAATTTCCTCGCTTGCATTCCATTACAGTTTAGATAAAATATACCATGAAGTTGCGAAAACCCATTCCCTCATTAATGAATAGCTTCGCTCTTTGCTGTGTGCATCTGAGCAGCAGAAAAAAATACTTTGATGCCGTGACCTATGCACGAGATTTGTGCTTCAATTTCGTTCTGTTAGAAGTGACGTAAATAGTATACGATTGCTTGTTTTGATGCTTGAAATTAAATTGATTCCAGAGATCATGACATTGAATTCTAGTACTCAGATTGTCAATAGGTTCTGAACTCCACTGTCCCATATTTGTTCAACAAAGTCGGCAGACGAATATCACAACAACGATAACCGCATATAATCGTGTCCAGCTCATTGAGGCTTGGAACTGACTAATGCTTCTTTCGATACTTGAAATTAAATTGATTTCAGAGAACATAGCATTGCATTTTAGTACTCAGAATTTCAATAGGTTCTGAACTTCACTATTCATGATCTGTTCACCATAGTCGGCAGACGAATAGCACAACAACGAAAACTGCATCTAATCGTATCCAGCTCATTGAGGGTTAAGTTTAATATCATCAATTCCAGTACAAAGTCCACCATATTTTATATAAGCGAGACATGGAACGTTCTTCCTTTGTGACACCGAGGTGATGTCCGTCTTTTTCCAAAGATTCAAGGGATTTTCTGACTATGGATTATTCTAACAATATGTTGTAGACACAAACCAATCAACATTGGACGCAAACCAACACACATTTTCAGAATGGCTCAAAATGAGCTGAATTCACTACGAAATCCTAATAAGGATGTCCGGCACACACATAAAATCAGCAAATTGAAGCGGAATACAGAATAATTCGCAATGGCTCCGAATAAGATAATGTTCATACGACTTTTTAAGGTGTTTTCTGCCTACAGGATTGATAGGGGAATTATGTATGTATTTAAGCCAGTAATAATGAATCTAAAACAACAAGCGAGACTGGAAATTATGCTGCTGAGAAAACTGCAGTGTTAAATGAAAAGAAAAATAAAATTCTAAACAATCATCGGTATAAACATGGGTTTTGTAAGCCTTGAAGTCATTTTGCCTAAGGAATTCTAATGAAAATCTTTAATGAAAATATCTTCGATTCTTTTCATCTACATACATACATACGTACATACATACATATTTATGCTTGTAAAATTGTAATTTAATTTGCATCACACGATAAATTGTGCATTTAATTGGCAAAGAAAACAAAATATTTTGAAAACACAATAGCTGCACTAAATGCCAAAACAACACTTTTAAACCCGAAAGTTATTGGAAAACTTTTCTTCGGCAGAACCAAAATGAAAAACAAGGAACAACGTTAGGACTGCCAAAAAAAAAAGTTTTTCTACTTAAAATTTAAGCAAAAAAAAAAAGGAAAAAAATTAAAAAAAAAGAAAAGTAAAGAAAAATAAAAGCCAACGATTGGAATATTGAAATTGGATTCAACAATCATTCAATCTATTTCTAATGAAGTTAATTATTTCGATGAATAAACCCTTCCAAACAAACGAAATAAAAATGCACTCGGCAAACTAGAAAAAATGAACACAACAAAATTGGTGGCTCCGATGGCAACGTTTTGATCTATATTTGGGCATTTATAATACACACACACACACACAGATATAGATATTTGCAAATAAATGTATTTGTATTAGAATACTTTTAACGCTCAAGAATTTACTATAAAATGCTCACTACATACGTTGTGTGTATATGTTGTATGCTTATGTGTAAGTGTATTAATGAGTTGAAATATAAATGCTTGCCTAAATACGTTTATACAGTGGGCATCAAAAGAAATTAAACATTAAAAGATTTACAAAAAATTTCGAAATATTTTTCAAATTTTTTTCCGGCACTCTCCTTAAGTGGTAAAAGTTGAGTTTAGTGATTTTTAGAATTTTATCCTTAGTGTATAATTTCTTTTGACGCTTACTGTAAATACGTATGCGAATGTATCTACATCTGGCAATCATTTCATTATATTTTGAGGTTTTTATCATAGAATTTTGTGGGAGCCATAAACCCAGACACAGGACACTGAGACATAGAGACAGAGAGAGAAAGCGTATGAATTGCTTTAGCGAGAACCAGAAATTGTCTGATTGCATCATTTATGCACATTTACTCTCACATACATACATACATACACATGCATTACCATGGCAAATATTATACAATTTATAAACAGACAGTTTAAGTCGATAAATACCAGGCATAGACATTCAATTTTCCTACACGATTATGCATTCAGAGAGATAAAATTATTATGCACACTCATGCATTCACACATACACACATGCATGTATGTACTCACATGCATATATGCCAACATTGGCAAAATATGTTTTAAATTAGGGATGGCCAAGCCATAGCTTAATAGGGCATAGACAGCAACGCATACACTTAAGATCGTTCACGTATAGCGCGAGAACGATGCCCTGGAATCTGATATTCAATAAACTCTTTGAGTATTTAAATTAAAATCAATAATATTTGCTTGTTTATTATCAAAATTTAAAATTTATTTTCAGTTCTTTCAAGCATTTATTATTCATGAAAGTTTTCTTCTCTCTTTTTTTATTCCCAATGAGGTCAGATGTGCATTTCTTACTGTCTCTCTGAACATAATCGCATTTATAGTTTTGTGCAACCCTATTTTAGATGGTCCACCTTTATGTGGCATACTAATATGTGGCATAAACCGAAGAAGCATAAATATCCAGTCATTGACACTTCAACAAAGTAACAGTGATTTGAAGTGTGCAATAAAATTTACAAAAGAAAAATCGCAAATTCCAGCTGAAAGCTAAGCTTAGAAAATTTTTCTGTGACGATATATTTTCTGGTTTTGAAATTCGTTTAAAACTAAGCTCGTAGTCTTTAGTCAAGCAACAGACTATTCAAGAGTAAAGAGAAGTTAGTTAACAAGTCCTGGAGACCCACAGATTATTTGTTACCACAGATAGGGTTCGCCTCGAGCTCAACATGTAGCTTCGGGGATGAGAAAAATGAATCATCAGAACATACACTTTAAAAGTGTGCGACATTAATGCATTTCGACACAAAACACGTGGGTGCGTATCAAGTATTAGGCAAATAGTTATCATTACTAATGCCCAACACAATCCTCAAGCATGTACGATAACCTTTATAGACTGAGAGCAGTAGTGTAGATCATATGGTCGCAGTACTCTAGTATTTCTACATCTTAATACAATCGTTGGACTCTTCACAAGATATCCAATTTCCCACTTTTCGTATTCGATGGCAATAAGTCATGAAGGAGTCTTGCTTTTTATTTTTTTTTTTCGTTCTAGGTCCGGCCATAGGTTAGGCTAGAGGGCATATACTTGCCAATTGGGACAAGTACAGTACCAGGAGCTCCAGTTGACCCCATTGTACAACGTAATAAAGCAGAGAGGATAGTAGAAGATCTTCTCTACATATTGAGCGATTGTTTAACAAACATTTCTTGTATTGGAATTTCGCCATCACATCGCCTACCTATTGACTTAGGAACTGTACGGAACTGACTACCGTCTGACCTTCTATTAAAGCAGATGTCAGACCTGATTCTGGATTCTTGACATGGGGCAATACTGTGAAGTTAACGATTTTATTTTAAGATTCTAATAAAAGGGATATGATAAGTCAAGGCAAAGTAGTCTACTGGATATACCAATATTAAGGGGTCTATCATTAGACTTTCTTATAGAACACCTGACTACCAATTCTAAGAGAAGGTCATGATACATTCTCAAATAATTTTTTTTTGTTTCATTCAAAGGGCTGCAGGACATAAGGCTACAATTCGAAACTTTAATACTGAATGAGTGACCAGAGCCACTTAATAATTTATTGTACTATTACAGTTGTTATGGGCCATTGTTCCGTTTGAAGGCATGCCAATATCTTTGTCTTTCCCACAAATGATTACCACAGCAGCTGTAGATTTAAAAAGAAGAAAAAAAATTATCTTGCATCTTAGTTAGCATTTCTCAGCTTCTAATTTCTTGTCACTTTTTGTTTGTTTGGTTTTCTAAAGGAAATATTTGAGCTCTGGATTAAATATTTGATTTGTGATATCACAACAGGCCTAAACTCTATCGAAAGTAATAGCTTACCCTTCAAGGACAGTTTGCTAACTAACCCATCATTTTCATCACTTTCTATTACGATTTCTGTATCAAGCCTATGAATGTTTTAGACTGAAAATTAACACGATTAATCTCTCCTTTACTTCCATACTTTACTTATGATTGTGGGCGTGGAAATATTATTTTCAAAAATAATTTTTCGCTTTCAAACTACAGTGCCTTAGGCATATAAATTTCACTGGTTCTGTCCAGTGAAAAGGATTCCGGATTGATGCGTGTATCAGTAAAACAAATTAAAACCGAAAATACATCGAAATAACATCGAATTAAATGAGAATGTATGTTTAAGGATAAAATAATACAAACAATATGAAGGATATCCCAGCTTAATACCATGTATCCTTTACTCTATTCCATAATGCATGCATGAATATGTGAGTGTATGTGTGTGTGTGTGTGGGGGAAAAAGTGTCGATATAATCAGCAAGGCAGCCAACCATTTGTCTATCCCTCCATCTATCTAGTCAGCCAGCCAGCCAGCCAGCCAGCCATCCAGCCAGCCAGCTATTCATCTATCCACGGAACAAGCAGACAAGCAGACAAGCAGTCAAACAGCCAACCAACCAACCAATCATTTGTAGTACACTTATCGATCGATAACATAAATGCTAAGACTGAGGCAAACTTGCTATGCTACTTAGATTTTCTTGGCATTTCTTCCCCACACACTATTCCTTGTAGCAAGTATGAGAATGATAATGAAGATGTTGTTGTATATTCTACACTGTATTTTACACTGTGTGGGCCTATTTAATATTGAAGAATATTTACTGGTGTTGGTATTGCTGGTACTGGGTTACTTAGTTGACTTAAATTCTTATTTGTTGGTGTTGCTTTAGCTGATGATAATGTTGTTCTTGGTTGTTATTGATGATACTGATACCGATGGATACGGGGATACGCATACTGTTACAGATGCGAATGCAAATGCAGATTCAAATGCAGACGCAGATGATGGTGTTGGTGATGGTTATTTGGTAAATAAACGTTTAACTCTTCAATACGTTTGGTTTTATTACACACTTTTGCTCTTGTGTGTGATGTTGATGTCTTCTCTTTTTGCGTATGGCAGAGTGTGTAGGTGAGTAAGTTAAAGTTTGTTTGTTAGTGTATGTGTGCTTGTGTATGGTTTGTTAATAAATTTGTTTGTCTATAGCGAGTGCATTTCAAAAAAATGTTTTCATTTCTTTACTCTTCTACTTTGGCATCATACCCTCTCTCAAACACATATACACTTACATGTAGGCAAGTAGAATTCAACAAAAGAGAGAAAATTTAAAACAGCAAAAAACATTTTAATATTGTGTCTCGTGTATAGTGCGTAGTGTACTGGCAATACTTTTCATATGCAATCTTAAACACCCACTCTCTCTCTCTCTCTCTCTCTCTCTCTCTCTCTCTCTCTTTCTGTCTCTGTCCTGTACGCACTTCTACAATCTAAGTAAGACCTTTAGTAGAATGGGTAGCTGTAAAGCAATTTTGTTGTTGGCTGTTAAAGTTTTTCATATCCTGTGTTGAAATTCTTTTCAACGTTTTCCTGTTTTTGAACGTGTTGTTGCTTGCCTGTTGGATGCTTGCTTGATGGGTATGCTGCTGATTGTATTGAATTTTTTTTGTTTCGTTTTTTATTCAAAATTAAAGTTTTTCTTTCTCTTGGCTTTGTTGCTCCTTTTACATGGTTTAATTAGCTTGTTGTTGTTGTTGTTGTTGTCGTTGTTGTTGTTGTTGTTGTTGCTACGGGTGTTTCGTATAGTTATTTAAGGACATATCATTTGTTGTCATTGCATGCGATGTAATATCCTTGTTGCGGTCATGTATTCCTTTATCGCTTTGAATCTTTTTTCTGGCCTTTTGATTCTTTAGCTGCACCAAACAGTAAAAGAAAAAGAAAAACAATAGAAAACAAAGAAGAAAAATAAAAATAAAACAATTAATAAGAAAATGTGTACAAACATTTAAAAAAAAATTAAAAAAAAAAACAACAACACTACTCATGCCAAACTTGAGCTGCATTTTTCAGCAATTTTTAAAATCTCCTTAGCTCTTGCTGTGCTATTGCAAGAAAAACAATTTTTTTTTCCTATGTTGCTACTGTGTCTAGAAGACTTAATTGTTTTTGACTTTTTTTCTTTCTTTCTTTTTTTTTAATTAGAAAAGCAAAAATTCTTGTTAACAAAATTAGAATGAAACTGCAAATTAATATCTCTCTAGGCATTTTAAGTAATCAAAGAACTAAATTTGAACTCCGTTTTATTGGATGTTCAGGATTTTCAATTAAAATTTCTTTTTAAAACCAAAAATTTAATACAGTTTTGTAAAGGTTTTCTCTCATTTTTGTACTTTCAAACTTAAAGATTATGGCCAGAGCACTGAAATGGATTTGAATTGAAGTGAGATTCCAACATTATCGATAAATGTTAAGCCAATTTACCCACAATTTCGTAAACGTGAAGCAAACATTCAATAAAGCTGCTCGTATTATATATGCTACATTATGCAGACTGGCAGTCAGTCAGTCGCAGCAGATGTACCATAGATTATGAGGAACTTCTCTGTTATCGAATACCCGACTGAATTCGGAGACATCGGTTCACTGAATCTGGAAATGAATTATTGGCACTGAAATTTTTTTTCATTGAAAAGCCCATTTAAGCCGGTAAGGGGAGGCAGTATTTATTGGTCTTCAGCAGTTTAAGATGTTCGTTTAACAACTTTGGCAGAAACTACAAAGCAACTGAAACGTTTATCGTCTGATTTTGATTGGAACATAAGCCAAAATGCTTGGGTAAAATTTTCCATGTTACTTACGGACAAAGGCCAACAGGTTGACAATGATGACGAATCCACATTGCGACATCCATAAATCTTTGCGCCACAGCAGCAATATTCACTTTGGCGCGTATATTTCTTTGCCTTGTTGATGGTTTTAAATAAAGTACTGCGAAAACGATAACTTCACGAAATGCTTGCTCATTACTCCATGGTCAAACTGTTATAAGACCTTTGCAAACAGTCCTCTTGTTTCACAGCTTGGAACGTATATGAAAAGAGCTGCACGACTGGCAAATGGTTTTCAGACCCATTAGTGTGGCGAATGCGACTCAGTCAGAGCCGTCAACATCATGTTAGCAGGGGTTAATGGGATACCCTGGACTGCAAATGCCAGAATGCCAAACAGGATGCTAGTATGCAGGTCAAGTGGCAATCAACATGGCCACCTCAATCCAACTACCAGTTCGAATTTTTTTGGGCCAAACTTGTCTTCCTTGGCAAATCAGATGGCACAGATGCTCGTGGGACTGCTTGCTACATGGACAGCTCTGATCATAGAGGTAGGCTGGGTCTGGGCCGGTATATGAAAGCACCAGAAATCAAACTTTGCTCTTGTTACCTCTCTATAATTTAGATTTTCAAGCGTGTCATGTGAGACCAAGCAATATGTACAATCTGTGCTATAAATAGCTTGATAAGCTTGACAATCGGGATTATGAATAGTTTTGTCATTTAGGGCAATAGCATCCAGTGAAATGCAATCAAAGATTTTCATGGAATATTAGATGACTGGTAACAATTACTCTTGCTAAGCACGGTAGCTTTATAATGGTACCTACATTGTCTTGGTCTTATACCAGGACCGTATTAGTGTGGTGGAAAATGTAGAATGCAGAGTTGTATGGAAGACAACCAAACGATGGAAATCTCTTTATTGTTATTATCTAGGCTTTGATACCAATACTTTACATAATTTGTCTCAGAGAAAAGGACTGCTGGAAGCTAAAGGAGTTTGTGCAGGATATATACTCCCTATGGAGTCTCATAATAGTGAGAGCACAATAGAACCACTTGATGCCGTAGGTGTATGCCAACAGGCATGAGTTCCTTGAACTCTAAGGTTTGTCTACTCTTCTTTAACCTACCTGCTACCAGTAACACTTTAATTGTAACCAATTTCGGTAACTTTTGTTGCTCAAAATCCCATAAAAATGTCTTTCAAATCTTTAGGTGAGTAGTGTTTCAACAAAAAAAAACGACAAAAAGTTGAACTAAAAAGTAATCATCTACGGAAAGAAGCAAGAAAATAAGAACCGTTATATGTTTTAGGCTTTGTTTACCCGTTGTATTGTTTCTTCAAAATTTTGATGAGGTTCAACACGTTTCATGGTACCACAGCTTTTGATTTTCTCGGAAGTCTGCAAAAAGAATACGAAAAAAACAG
>QOCX01003687.1:1628-13147 GCA_005959815.1 Sarcophaga bullata | reverse complement strand
ATCCTGTTTCAAAGCATCACATTCATACATACAAACATACATACACATTGGTCTCTACAACCCTTTAGTCAGGTTTACAACCTAGCTTCTCATACCACTTATGTTGTTGCCGCTACTCATGGCGGCACCTATACGCTACAGTCGTCTCTGAACAAAAGAATTTTTTGACAAACTTTTCATGGCAGTTTTATTCCACTCTCTGAGTTTTTGCCAGAAATCTGCTCAGAGGAAGTTGCCGATGAAATATATTTTCAGATTTCGTTTTGTTGGAGATGTTTGAAATGAGGTTTGAACCATGGCCTCGCGTTTTATATCGAATACACTTTCAACTAGACTACGGCGTCTCTTCACCTGATAAAAATTGTTTGGATTTGTTTTTGCCGCATTAAAAGACTGCCTAAGTATAGTCGAAGGCCTCGGAGATTTTTCAGTTGGTTTTTTGGAAATACTGCCCATCCCAGTTGGAAATGAATTCAAATGGTAGTGAAGTGGGCGATTAACATGGAACGTTTTCAATTTATTTGAAAGAAATCTTAATAAGAAAGGTATCACAATGGGCCCCATGTGGCCTAAGTGCGTCCTTCTGAATTTTCTTGGAGGGTCGGCCACCTATACATACCTAATAAGAAAGGGGAGTTCGGTTATATCAAGGTTTTATAGGTGCCCCCGTTGGTATTTCTAAATCTACATCAAGTGTCACAATTAGCCACATGTAGCCTAATTGTCGTCCCTCCGAATTTCTGGCAGGAATGGCCACCCATATCTACCTACCTACCTACTTTACTAGGAGATCATGGAATTTTTACAGACTGCCTAGAAAAGAGATTTTGTTACTAAGGTGGCTCTTTAGCTAAAGTGGCGGACCCCTTCAAAGGAAGAGATCCTACCTAGACGAGCATTTAGGCTTATGACGATACAACGGTTTACTTAGGGGCTGGCATGAAGCTGTCATAGAGGCTCTCAGAAAGCAGCGATGGTGGTGAAAATGTGGAATACTTACGGAGTGTGGATATCACATGTAAGATTACGCTCATTTGGGTGCCTAGACAAGGGGACAACAAGATCGACTTACTTGTCAAGCTGGCACTGCAGAAAATTCAAATTAATTCCTATTTGACATAGGCCTTCCTCTACAGAGAGGCATGCAAATATGTTTCGGTATGCCGAGAAAAAGACTGAGGATTTTGAAAGTTGGTTTTTGGTATGATTCCTGACATTAAGAGTTTCAGTTCTGGTATTTGTGGGCTGGTAAGATGACTTGGACTTTTTTTTTGTTTCCTATTTTTGTATTTTCTTTGCCATCTTCTCTCTCCTTACTTCACTCTGACCATAAGTTATCCTTGCCTTTTTTGTTATGTATTTTCATCATGATCTTGGTAGCCTACTGTAAAACGCACGTGACATTTTTAAGACAACGTGGAGTTTGATAATGAAATTGTGTGGTGACATGACATACCTCCATGAGTCTTTGTAGTATTGCCACATGTCACGAACATTTTTTATTGAAAAAAGAAAAATTCAATCGTTACTTGAACGTAGAAAAACAATACATTGGGTTAGGAAACCAAAAAAAGCATGAAAAATTTCTAATTTTGAACAAAACAAAATCAAAAGCCAACGCAATTCCCAGCCTCTTTAATAACCAGTAGTCATGTGCTTAACACACTATTTATTCGCATTTAATTCCGCCAAAAAAAAAAAAAAAAAAAAAATGCCTCCAACAATGTGCACCCAAACAACCCACTGGATATTGTTCAACAGAAGAATTGTTTTGTTGTTGTGGTGGTGAAGTGGACATTTGGCCCAAGTAAATTATTACAAATCAAGCAAAACAAACAAACTAAAAACTGAAAGAAAGAAAAATTCACAAATTGTCGAAATAATTTCTTTCTTTCATATTCTCTCACTCTCTCCTCTCTCTCTCTCTCTTCTCTTTCTCTCTCTCTCTCTCTCTTGTGGGCCGTAAGAAATTTCTACTTAGCTGGCAGTGGCATAAGAAATGACTACCAAATGCAACATGTTACTCAACATGTTCAATGTGTTCACATTTGTAGTCATTCTATGGCTGATTTTATTTACTGCATCTGCGTATCTGCGTGCAAATTTGCATTTTTGGCATGTTGATGCTCATTTCGGCCCACACACTTTCTACAGCATACACATCTGTATGCCTCTAGGTAGTAGGTAACGGTGTATGTGTGTTGTATTTATATTGCTTGCCACATTTTGAGTATAAAAGCCATGTTGATAAATGATCATCATGTTGAATGTGTGTTACAACATTCGTGTACATTGCGGTGAGTGTAAAATGTCATCTGCCATAAAAAACCGAGAATCAGGCACCGAGAATCACATAGAAATACTTGAGAAATGTTGCTGCTGCAATTACAGTCAGCAATTGAAATAAAATTTTACGATAAGGAAATCAGTTGAGATATTCAAATTAATTGCCTTATAATAACAGAGAACCGATTAGAAAATATTTGCATGATGTCCACAAGTAAAACAATTCTAATGCAATAAGGTTGATTATGAAATTTCTTATAAATGCTTATAATTTGGTAAATAGGCCTCTTATTAGAAAAATTAAATAAAGATTTTTGATTTACAACATAAAGAGAAGTTGCCGTAGTCTAGTAGGTAGTGCGTTGTGTCTAGCAACATGAGGCCTCGTTTCAAACCCCAGGTCAGACATCTCTAACAAAATGAAATTCGAAAAAATATTTCTTCGGCCCCTTCCTCTCAGTTAGATAGCTATATGCAATATGCATGACAAACATTCGGCCGACTAGTACTTGCATAGAGCTAAACATGACGGATTTTCTGGATAGATAGCATTCGCCACGTCCAAACTTCTCTAAATCAGGATGAACTTAACCAATGGAATATAGACCTTGACAATTGCTGTGGTTTATGGCTTGTTTGCATAAACCTACGTCGTAAGAAGAAACGGTGGTCAGTTCAAATCAACTCCAAGTGGGCTGACCATGCCCCCAAATCGCTTGAGACATGATGAGTTGTGTGCAACGCAGTGCCGTCCTATTAAAATCGCATCACGAAGTAGTTAGTAATTATCGAACTATGGTAAATGCTATTGACATTGAAGGCCTGGCCAAACTCGTATTTAAAATAAAAAGGACCGTCATAATAAAGTCCCCGTAGTCTAGTAGGCAGGGTGACTTGGACATCTCGAATAAAAAATTATGAAAAAACCTTCCATAATTTTGGTGACCTTTTGTCAGCAGCCTTCTGGCGAAAAAAACTCTTAAAAGAAGGAGAAACTCTAAAACAGTCATGGAAAGTCTCTCAAAAATAAGTTTGTCCTTCGGAGCCGACTTTAAACTATAGGTCCCGCCACTTATGGATAAAAACTATCACACACAACATGGGTGGTGTGAGATGCCAAGGTTGTAATCCTGCCTAAAGTATTGTAAGTCCAAAATCCTCACTAAACAGTGACTTATACGCAACGCACTAGATGTGGATTTGTATCGTGCCGAATTTAAAAATTTTGCTTATTCAAGTACATGTTGCGTCATACCGAAATGGCCTCATCGCTTAAGTTGCGGGATATTGCTCCATGAGCTACCATTTTAGTGAAAACAATTCAATTATTTGCACGCAATTTTGCATGTTTTGTCCATCCATGGTGATTTGACACGGCGGACTAAATAGATGACAACTAACTTGACAAATGTAGCTTCGACGAAATGGCCGAAGAACCAGACGTCTCTGTTGGGAGACCCTACAGTATCTGATATCTGTGTTAGATGCCAAAAACTCAATCGTTTTATTATTTTGTTTGTTTTAATTTCATGGCAAATTTTATTTCACTCTCAGAGTTTTTGCCAGAAATCTACTGAGAGGAAGTCACTGCAGAAATATTCTTTTTTCGTATTTTGTTTTGCTGGAGATGTCTGACCTGGGGTTTGAACTGTGGCCTCATGTCTAATAAGCCAGCACAATATCTACTAAGCTACGGAGACTACTTCAGCTTATAAAAACTTCTTGGATTTCTTTTAGCTCCAGTAAACGACTTCCTTGTATGGTCGAAGCGCTCGGAGACTTTTCAGTTGGCCTTTTGGAAATACTAGTCATGCTAGTTGGTAATGAATTCAAGTGGTGGTGAAGTGACTGGCGACAAGGAACTTCTTTTAATATTATTTGAAGTGTATTCTGCTAGAGAGAAGAGTTTTATTATATCAGCGTCTTTAACAATTTGTCCTCGTTGGTATCATGGAATTTTTACAGACTGCTTAGAAAATGGATTTTGGTACTTGGTCGGCTGTTTAGCTTAAGTGGCGGACCTCTTCAAAGGAAGAGATCTTACTTAGACTAGCACTTAGGCTCATTACTATAGCACTGTTTACTTTAGAGGTGGCATGAAACTGTCATAGAGGCTCTCAGAAAGCTGCAATGGTGGTCTGGGAAGCTATTACAACGGATATCTAGGGTTCAACGCGAACTCGAAGTCTCTGTAGGTAGTACAATGGCTTATAATTTTTAAATTAAATTTTAAACATTTGAATGCTAAAACTAAATGAACAGAAATGTCAATACAGTTTGACATTCTGAACTGTCAAACTGCATTTATCGATATCGATAGATTCTAGGCTTCTAAAGAAAATAATCGAATACTTTATGTTCAAGTCGTCGTATATAAAAAAGAAATACAAAGTCTGTGTGCGATTAAAATATGATAAAAAACCACGAACGTGCTGCTATTTATTTTTAAAATTTCCGATCTAACCTCGTATTTAGTAAAACAACAATATGTTTGTATGTATACGTTGATATGTATAGCCTCATTGTGGCTAGTTTGATAACGAATTTTTTTTCTTTACAATTTTATTCAACTTTGTTAACGAAATTTATAAAAAAAAAAATTAAAAAAAATTAAAACGTATCAGTAGCGGTAATTAATAACAACAAATTAAATTTAAATTAAGAAGAAAAAATATTAAAAATTTTAACAACAAATCATAATCATACAATTAAGTTTACAAACAATTCTACATTTTGCTACCTTTTTAAAAAAAAAAATACCTCACAAATCAATACGAAAACAAAAAAAAAGGAATTAAAAAAAGAATTAAAAATTAAAAATAAAAAGTAAAAAATAAAGCAATATACCGGAATTATTTATGCGAATATAAATTAAAAACAATAAAGGATTGTGTCGAAACTGACAGTTTAAGTGTGTCTAACTAGACGAGCGAGAGAGAGAGAGAAAAAAACAATGACATAAGGAATCGTAAAAACAAAAACTTTTGACAAATTATTAGCTTGAAAGTGAACTGTCAAGTGTCAGAAATGAAAGGGAATTAGAATGTCTTTAGCTGTAGTAAGTAGGTAATTAAAAACAATTACAGTGTAGAACAATAATGTTTTTCTTTGGAAAAAAAATAAAGAGAATGATTGATAGAGAATTTCAAATTTATTTCAGTTTTTTTCTGTTGTAGTTTTTTTGTTTTTTTTTTTATTAGTTTATCATAATTAATGTTAAAATTTTTTTGATTAATTTTTATAAATTAATTCCATACTTCTGGTTTTCTGTTTGGTTTCTTTAAATTAAAAAAAAAATTTTTTTTTTGGTAACATCTTCAGCCAAATAAAGCTTAAAATTTAATCATCACCACCAGTCATGACTTCCATGAATTCTATAAGAAAAAACACAAAACATATTACATTAGAGGAAAAAACTATAAAAATACCGGTTGACAACAAACTCACCATCGAAATCCACGGTGCCCGAACCATCCGAATCGATTTCTTCAATCATCATATCCAAATCTTCATTCGTTAGTTTATCATCTAATTCGCGTAGAATTTCACGCAGTACACCAGTGGTTATATAACCATTGCCCTCTTTGTCGTATAAACGAAAGGCTTCTTTGAGTTCTGCTTGCATTGCCTCAGCATCCTCTTCAACAAGGAAACGGGCGGCCAGTGTTGTAAACTCTTCAAATTCAATTTGACCCGAACCATCCTCATCGACTTCAGCAATAATTTCCGCTAAAGTTGCCTCATCCAGTTGATGGCCCAACATACTTAAAATCGTGCCCACCATCTGAGTGCTGATGTAGCCCTGCTTTTCCGGATCGAATGCATTGAAAGCATTGCGGAGTACTACGGAAAGAAAGAGAGAGAGAGCATTTAAAATTTAAAAATTTTACAAGAAAATTTTGCAATTATTTCTAGTTTTTCCTTTCACTTCTTTAATAATTTAACCAATGTTTTGTATTTAATGGGTATGTACATAAGTATGCTCTAATTTATATAAGATGTTGTAATAGCTTAATTGTTGTTGTTGTTATTACTTTTGGCTGCCATAATCATTTCAATCATAATCTTGTCCAAAATATGCCATTTCAAGAGTTACTGCACCTATCCACTCAACAAAATACTTGTTTTATATCGTACGAGTACGTTAAAATCGTAAATCTTTAGAAATCCTTATACATTACAGTGGGCCAAAAGGTTTATTTTTCAGTGAATAAAAAATTTCGAAATCAAAAATTCGTCTGAAGCATGATTGCTTATTGAAGTGTGTGCAGTTGTATAGTTTTCATTGTCATTAAAGAGTAGAGGTGTTGTTCGATCTGTTCTACTGCCCTCAATCAATATAAGGTATCCCTTAACTCTTAGAATTCTATTGCCATTCTCCAATCTACAAGATGCTGCGTGGTGCCAACAAGGACAATAAATACCCTGCCCAACACATGGCCATTGTTTCTTCTTTGGATACATTAACGCATCACTGGTTTCCAGAAGATGTTGCAATGTTTTCTCCTCATCGTTACAGAATCTGCTCAAGGCGCTGCCCATTCTTAACAAATGTACTTTGTGTCCACAGTGCCCGGTTGAAGAGCCAATTACTAACCTCAGCTTACTACTGGATAGTCTGATACATGACTAAAATCCTTGTCCTGTTGTAATTACGCAACAAAATTTTAGTTCGTTTCAAACCTATTCATTTTAAGGGGAGTCCCTATGTCCCTTTAGATTCTCTTTCGCTGTGAATACCCTTCTTAACATCATTCCTGCTCTATAGAAAGGTTTCTCTCAAGCTCATCTGTTTGACCATTGGATGGCGGTCTGACTGCCAGATATTATTGCCATATCCCGTCCTCTGTATTCTCTATTCAAGTTGATGAAGTAGACTTTCGTTTGGAAGACTTCCAGTTTTAAGAACATGCTCAAAAAATTTTACTTTGGGATTAAAAACCCAAGCTCTTTGCCCAACATCTGCGCTCGTTCTGTGCTTGATCTATAATGGTCCTCCATTTTAAAAGAGTCATACATACGCCAATAGATTACTTCATTTGCTCTGGGTACTAAAAGTCATTGCAAAGCATTTTTAGTAGTTCTGTCCAAAAGACAGTTAAATAGTGAGTTGCCAGCCACTCGATTAATCAGTTCACGATATGTCCGCTGCTGTATCTCATATTACACTTCATAATCTCCATTGTTGTTGTCCTCACTAAAACCTACAGCGCCTGTAGTGTAGCTATAAGACAGGTTCTCACTGCCTCGGTTATACTTAAACATGTTAGTATCGAACTCCAACTCCAATTCCAACTCCAACTTCCAACGTGTTATAGGCAATCAAACCTATACTTGTTTTTCTATACGTGCTGTATCCCGGGAAACGGTCTCATAACGTATGAATTAATCGGTGGTTCTGGTAGAATTTTGCTATTAGACACCGGGGTGAAGTTGGTGGCATCAAAAAGAACAGAATTTCGTAGGCAAGCATCCTCACCTAGAAACCATCAAGTCTAAGCAACAACTAATGGAAAACCTATCATCATAGAATCTGCTTCTGTGGGGCAAACAATTTTTTGGTTGGCATAGTTTGTTTAATGAAAATGAAAGCTTGAGTGGCCTTTAAGTAATGAAAGTATTGCTGATCTGTCAGATCTTTTTTGCTTCGAAGAGATATAATTGAGTAACTACAAGCTTGCTAGCTTTAACCATATCGTGAATAAAGACGATAAAATTGTACGAAACAGCTTTGGATAGCTGGACATAGGATGTGATATGGTATTTAGAGGCTGCAGATGTGAACACAGAGCCTCTCTGCAATGAAGCCTTTCTTTGAATGCAAAATTCCAAGTGCCACTATTTTGCCATCGCCATAATCACTGTCAAATATGGAGCACTTTTAACATCACTTTACACTTCAGTTGAAATCCATGTCATGCGTAATTCTCTGCGATCGTTTATTTATCTTTTTAAAGATTTTCTTTCACGTTTTTTTCTCTCTCTTCTTTTGTTAGAAAAACGATTTTGTTTTAATAGCAGAATGTGCAAAAAACGTTTGCAATTGTACAGCAACATACTGTGTAGTCGGGTCCACTATCCAGCTGTGGGCTGTCTTTTCCATCACCACCGTCTGCCTTGTGTCCACGACATTAACGTGTGGGTGTCGGAACGATAAAAACGAATTACGTACACATTTTCCATTTAAATACTATGCTCTCATGTCGATTTATTTTTTTGTTAAACATTTACTGTCAAACAATTTAAGAGGGAAAAACTTTTTTTTTTTTTTTTTTTTTTTTTTTTTTTTTTTTTTTTTTTTTTTTTTTTTTTTTTTTTTTTTGATAAAAATTTTAACAACAATTTCATTTAAAATTGATGATATTTGTACGTTTAAAAATTGTCTTTTAAATCATGTGTAATTGTTTATTTGAAATATTTTTAAGAAATTTTATGGCAATACTTACGGCAATTTGTTCCTTGCCTAGGCTCATCCTGCAATAAAATACAGAAAAAAAAAGAAATTTTATTACTTAAAACACACTTTTTACACTCTTTTAACACAATAAATGAGAAACAAAATAATTAAAATGTTATATCCTTAATGCCATCCAATGCATACAACGGATGCCAGGGAACATATATGGACAGAGGAAATAGGTTTATTCTCTGCCGTATTCCAAGTCATGTAGAAATGCCCGCCAATATACAGGCTAATAAGCTTACGGCGAGGGAGTCTTCATTTCTGTGATGACGTTCGAAACGCTCTGTGGAACATCCACGTCGAAAGGGAAGATAAAGAGAGATGTTTAGGGAATCTAAACTTTTGTAAGAAACCCATAATAGAAGTAGACTTAAGTCATGAATCAGACAGGAATAATCTGAAGTCTTTTGATCGGCCACTGTAGCCTCAGACAATACTTGTTTATAATGATGATCGTCTGGAATCCAACTTGCAGATTACGCAGCAAAGTGAGTGAATCATCAGTAACACATACTTGGAACTTATGAGGCATTAATGTACATGGATGTGCATTAAGTGCTGGACTGGGTATTGTTTTTGTTAATACCGTTAATAATACCATTAATAAGCCTGGATATTGTCCTCATTAATACCGAGCAATATTCTATAGCTTCTATAGCTATAGGGCAATAGAATTCGTGAAGACATTAGATGGTTACTCTAATGTGCATAGATTAACTGCTGTACAGTAGGTCGTATGGTCACAATTCTGTAGAAATAACGAATATTGACCCTAGTACTAGCTATCATGCTTGCTAGCGATGTTATAAACTTAAAGAGCCTAGAAGCACCATAACGAAACTGACAGGTAAACAAAATATTTTCAGGTTCTTATGACCACAGTCCTTGACACAAGAAAAAAATATTTTTTAAGCAATAGAATGTAGGGAGGCAGCGTGAAACATTAAATTTTCCATAACCATATAGCGAAACCACTGTTCAGTATGACTACACTGCCATATTTAATAGAAATTATAAACAATTACTCTCGAGAAGTAATATATTCAGCGGATAATAGAGGGAAGCAATACCACTAGCATGAAATATTATGTACAATATGGAACCAAGAACCACTGGCCAGAAAGACAACAAAGAGTTCTATCGTCTAAGTGCGATTAGACTGATAAGACAAACAGGAAAATATAACATGAAGCAGACATGGTATTGGCGAAAACATTACTGACAGCAATTTAGAGGAGATAAATATGGTATTTATACTACGATGGCAGGATTTTCTCCGAAAATCTCTTGATTTACTCGTACAGCCACGCTATGGTTGACTCTCTTACGAACGTAGTTTAAACATCCGCCTTTGTCCATGAATGCTGAGAATTTCTCAGAGAAATTTCAGATCATTCGAATTAAATCTAACATGGGTTCCGAAACATAGGCATGTCGATGGAAATTGCATTGCAAACGAGCTGGCCAAGACTGGAAGAGGGCTCACAATCTCCGGATACAGAATGGTACGTGCAATATTGTTAGACTTTGTTGGATACGTATAGATAATAAAAGGATCAACTCACTTCTATCTTTAAATCACATAGCCATTGGTCGCACAATGGCAATATTTACGGCTCACTGTCCGAAAGACTTGGCCTTCTGACGAATGACTTCTGCAGGAGCTGTGGCTCTGTGGAGGAGGAAGAGATTGCCATTCACTTCATATGACAGTGCCCTGCTCTTGCCATAAATAAAGGAAGGTTTTTAAACTCTCTTTTTCTGACATCCTTGACCAAGCTGTCTAATACAAAGATTGCTGCAATAGCGAGTCCACCACCTACTAAGGCGGATTTCCATTTGCAAATGGGAGAACAGTTTATTCCTATAAACTATAAAAAAGTGGACAATCTATTACCACCCTAATAGAACTCCTTTGACGAGAGCAAATACTATGAATTAAGCTTCCAAAGGACCAAGTTCACAACTTCTCACGGATGGATGCTTCAGAATTCTAGCACATAACTGTTCCCCCCACAACTAATCTATATAGTTGCGGATGAAGATGTGAAATTTATGCCTATCAGAAACTCGAGAGTTATCTTGGCATGGCAAACGTAGAATTGAAATTCTGTTTGAATACAAACAGCAAGTGGCTGATATTCTTAATGGCAATAATCTCATGGAATAACTTTTGATTTTTAATACTTTTGTTACAGAATACACGAACATTCACAATTAAGTCCTTAAAATCTAATTAATATGAGATCTGCTAAATGACTTGTTGTCTCTTTTGTAAGAGTTCAATAGGTCCCATTTGAAAAAAACATGAACAGGGGTTTCCTTCTTAGTAAAGAAAGGAAACGAAATATTAAAAATTTTTTCCAATGCTTTCGGAAATATTTGGTCTTCGAATTGGGTTGCCATTTACCAAGTTTCAGGGGACAATTTCAGTTTTTTTTTTTTTTTAATATAAAACAAAAAATTTATGTTTGTACTGTGCTCTCGTCTACAAATTATTTTTTTTTTGTTTCTAAAAATAGTTCACTTTTCAATTCAATTGTATACCCACCATGTTAGAAGAACTTTTTATTAAAAATTAATTAAAAATTTAATTTTAAAAATTTTATCCTTTTCCTGTTTAAACACAAGAAAAAGTGACACGCAAGGAACGTTGAAAACGAATGAATTTAAACGCGTATTCTTAAACAACCGCACACAGACACAAGCGTTTTACACCACAGTAAGAAATAATTCGAATTCGAAGTAGATATGGTGGAAACCCAAAAAA
>QOCX01003685.1:0-16787 GCA_005959815.1 Sarcophaga bullata | reverse complement strand
AGTTACAAATTGATTAAATGAAGTATTTCATATAATAAAAATACCGAGACCCAAAAACATTCAATCTTTTCAAATATATATATAAAAAGATTGCAAATATTAGTGGGAATACATAAATCGTTAATTTGCAAATGTATACAGTGTTACTGCCAAATTTTAATTGAAATGTTCATCTCTAACACGAATTATTTAACGGAATGTGTAAGTACTTATCATCACTTAAGTAAATTATTCAATGTGGAATTAGAACAAAGAGTGAAGACAATGATGTAAAGTTAAGTAATTGATGAGAAACAACAAAATGTTTACAACTTTTTTAACAAGATGATATCAAAGACCATTGCTTAAATCCTATAAGTGACTATCCGAATATTATCGTAAGTCAAAGATGCAAAGATAGAACCAGTAGTGAAGATATAAAATCTTCAAAAGTCGGGATTAAATCACACTTAGTGAGCGTTGGCAATTGTCATAGCATCTAGATAGAAGGCATCAAGTGTTGAATGCCTGGAAAAGAGCAACTTATATTCTTCCTGTGCCGCGGAGAAAGAAACTGCTCAGCAAAATGTAGTTTTAGGGGGTGGTGAGGATAAAAACATTCCAGAAAAAATTGCATGGTGAGGATCACATCGCGTGACCTCCATAACCCAGCAGACTCCCTGTATCCCCATGTTAATTGTCTGCATCTTTCATTTTCACATATTTCGTCTCTGTTTCTACTCTATATTCAACATTCAATGTGGTTCTTCTCGTAATATCGCTTTTGACTTGCCCTATGTTGTGCCCCATTTACAATTTTTTCTTGGGTGTTTTTTCTGCTGGGCATAGATAGTCTTGCGAGAATTTTAAGGTAGGATAACCCCCTAGATATTGGGGTAACGGTCATTTATGCCAACATTAACATAAGCGTCAGAATCCAACGAAAACTGTTAACTGCATTTAATTGATAACATTTACACTTACGCAAAATCTATTTTCTGAGATGCATTCCCATCGCCCAGCCAGCGTGTTTTTAGATCTTTGGCATCATTATGAAGTCCTTTTCGACTCTCTAGACGATTAAAACAGATCATACGTGCTTTTTCACTTTTGAGTCGTAAGTGATTGTTTTGTCGGAGAAAATTGTTCCTAGCCGCGACTCTTCTGGAAGAGTCTTTTAGTGACTCGGCACACTAAAACTATTACGACTTATTTTTGATTTCATTTGGGGAATCAGCTAAGAGTCTATTTTTAAGTCATTTTCCGGGTCATATCGTAAGTCGTTTTTTACTCGTATTATGCAGTCATTTGAGGTCTTTTTTATCACATTTTTGATCCTCTTTTACTTACTTAATACGGTGTTGATAATAAACAACATGTAGGGTAGGGTTCTTATTTTTTTCAATACCTTTTTAGAAAAAAACAAGAAAAAAAACACCCGAAATTCATTAAGTGCTTATAAGGATCAAAGAATAGAAATTACAAAATTGAATGTAAATTTAAATTAAATTAAACTAAAATTAAAATAAATAATATATACATTTTCGATACAACAGTCTAGAAATGCTTTGGATCTATTCCTCCAGTTTTGCGTATGTAGGTTTCCTGAAAATGATATGACATGAGCTTAATATGAAGTGGAATATGTATTTTATTAAAAACGTTACACACTGTCACATGCTTTTGCTTCATCTTCTTTCGCACGTTTATTGGAGCTTACGTTTATGAAGATGAGCAGTCCCCAGTGTAGACCAGCCACGAAAGATGTTGTGTGCTTGATGTGTTGTCTTTGTTTGTAATACGTTACGCAACTGTAACTCTTGCTTTTCACCACCGCACAATCGTGAACTTAAAGAAATGAATATAAATCCAAAAAACTTCATTGGTTTTGAAGACAAAAATCTCACGTTATAAGTAACGGTATACGAAAAAAAAAAAAAGTAAAAAATAATGATTGTGTGTATGCCTCTAAAGCAGGAATCATATTAGCGATACTCTCGTTGCTTAATTGCTAGTAATTCCGCACACTGTTTACTCAGTGTTTTTTTTCCGGTCGAGTGTTGAGTTAGTCGATTTGTAAGCATTTGAAAGAGTCTTTTTGTAGTCCTTTTTTGAGCAGCAAACTGATAAATCAGTTTTTGGTCGTCCAAGAGAGTCAAAAAAGACTAATTTTGGTGATTTTGTAAAAAACGATCTTCCAATTGCTAGCTGGGATATGTATAGATTGTTATCTTAAAACTTTGTTCAGTAACTAAAATTTTTAATGCTTTACCGTAAGTAGATCAATTTTTATTTCTAAAAAATTCTTATTAAGAAATATCTCCCATTCGTGTTGAATAAGCTGGCGTAAGCTAAATATAGTTAGTTCATTAATAAGTTTTTTATGTCTTTTAAAATAACGAACGAAATAATTATACGAATTCACGGTAAGCCTATTCAGTTGGATAAAACTGTCATAGAAAATGTGCTATAGTCTGGTAACACGTGATAAAATGTTACTGTGAATTATTACTTGCTCTTTCTCCATTAGATTAAAAAGATAATTCATATTTTGTTGAGTTGTAATATATATGCATTTTAAAAAGAATTGAGTGTCTCGTTTTACGATGCGCTCGTCTATTTTATTTAGTTTTTGTTGTGATTTACTATCGACTTTATTTGTGTTATAAGCGTATGTAAAAGCAAAATATATTAATACAGGAACACAGCTGACAATTTTTTATAATTGATTTGATTGTCGCCCATATGTCAAAAACAAGGCGCAAAGTTTGTTTATGTTTACTTTTGTTGTTTACCATTAAGATTTATTTACTAATAATCGTTTGCCAGTCTAATTTGTGTTGAAATATTTTACAATTTTTTGTGTAAAACATTAAAGTTTGTCGTATTTATATATAAATAATTGATTAAAAAAAGTGACTTTAATTCGTGAGCGTAAGGATTACTTTTTATAAATAATTTTGGGCTAAATAAATATTTTCGTGAGTGCCTTTTGTGAATGTCAGGTTTTTTTTTTTTTTTAAATAAAATTATGAAAATTTTATAGATTGTCAGTTATGCGGCAAAAAAATACTACCAGGCCAAGTGTCAGTTTTTACCGTACCTAAGGATGAAGAGAGAAGAAGAAAATGGAGTGAAATCTGTAAGGTGAATTTAACACCAAGTGGTAGAATTTGCACTAATCACTTTAGCTCCGCCGACATGGTCGTTAGTGGCACAAAAAAAATTTTATTGCCTAAGGCTGTTCCCATTATGAACACAGTTCTCAAAACTTCTTTTCAAAGGTAAGAAATTTAGTATATTTGTTATCTTAATAAGCAAATTTGTTACTTATGCCAAACTTAAATAGTACGTTTTTTATAATGAAGTTACTATACTATCTTTAACGCAGCATTCACCTCAGATAGAACAGCATATGAAGCAAGGTGTTTGCCTCCTTCCAAGGGAATGATTATTTCAAAGTAAAGTAGATGTCAAATTGCATGTTTTCTATAAACATTTACATACATATGTTTTCCAACAGCGCACATTTGGACCAGATGCGGCTTCCCTCCTTAACCGAAATGGAACCATTAAATGTTCAATCACACAGAATCAGCAGACTGAAACAGTATGTTCTGGGTAAATTATATTCTTTAATAAATAGATTATAATTCATGTATTTAAAATATAAACTGAATACAGTACTGATTATTATTATTCTTACTTTGTTAATTAATATTTGTTTTGTTTATTTTTATTTTTGTTATATAGTTTACAAAATTTGGAAACGGCTCTTAAGCAATGCAGAGAAAAAAAGCGTCAACTAGAAACGGAAAACAAAGATCTTAAATGTAAGCTTTATCAAGCGAACTTGGCAGTAGACGCGATGCGCAAAATTTTTTCTGAGGGCCAAATTCGAAAGTTAATGTCACCGAGCTATGTGCATTGGAGTTGGGAAGACATCACCAATGCCGTTTATTTACATGAAGCCGGGCCGGGAGCTTACAATCATTTATATGATAAAGGGTTTCCACTGCCTCATTCCTCGACGCTAAGACGGTGGTGCGAAAGAAATGATAAGAAAACGGCAAACACGCCGTTAAATGAAGAAATCCGTGCCACTTCAGTCGACAAAAGCAAAGAAGAACAAGTCATGGAATGTGACTCCTCTGTTGAAGACGATATGACTACATCTACAGCCTGCTAACTAAGTATCATTAACTACGTCATCTTCTTCATCTTGCCTGACTTTCCAAACTTAAGTTAGCACCTGTACTATTTATCATTCCCAAAGCAATTCATCAATAGTCAAGCTGTAGCTGTTTCTACAAATTTGAACAAATAAATTATAAAGAAAAATTTAAAAGATCTCAAATCCAGCTACTTATTATTTATGCTAACAGAAGTTTATGTTTAGGCTAACACTTTATCAGCTTTTTAAAACATCCGCCCTCACAATTAGCTCATGTTTAAAGCAATTTATTGGTTTTCTTTACTTTCAATTAAATACAGTAGGGGAATAAATTAAATGAAGTACTGGCTAACCCTATTATGCTTACGTTACTGTCGGAAACCAAATCAAAGTGTTAGCTGCATTTAATTTATAAAATTTGCACTTTGGAAACACTATTTTCTTGCTATGTCCTCTATATGTATCGATTTTTATCTCAAACTGTTTTTAAATTACTAAAATTGCTAATGTTTTACAGTAAATAGATTAATTTTTATTGTTAAAAAATATTACAAAACATAGCTAACCACTCGCACACAAGTTACATAAGCACGTTATAGTTAGCGCTTTAATAGTTTTTTCATGCCTTTTTTGAAATAACGAAAGTCTATTCAAATGAATAAAACTGGCAGAAAATGGCTATAGTCCGGCAACATTTAATAAAATGTTACTGTGAATTATTACTTGCGCTTTACTCCACTGTTTCAATCAGAAAGAAATTCTTATTTGTTGTTATTGTATATGCATTAAAGAACAAGTGAGCGTCTCGTTTTATGATGCGTTCGTCTATTTGTATTTAGTTTTGTTGTGATTTACTAACGGATTGATTTGTGTGATAGGCGCATAGCAAGTGAACAATCGTAAAGGAGCAGAGGCTAAAGAACAAAAGCCGCTTATAACATTTTTCATTAATGTTTATTTTCATTAAAGCTCAACTTGAAATAATAAGAATAGAATGAAATGCTTGTTGCATTTGAAAATGCTTAATACCTTGATACAATGTTAACGAAACGTCACAAATATACAAAAACATGCATTTATAACGACATTAATAAAAGCGGTCTTTTACCTTATATGTAAAAATAAATTTTTAAAGCAAAATTTAAAAAAAAATGTCTGATGACAAATAATGGAAGAGAAAAAGTAAAATAATCTACGGCACACACAAATTTAATCAATAGAGTAAGAAACAGTTTGTGGATATTTTTTGTAGAACTTTAATTCTATTAGCAAGTTACGATTACTGCCTTGAACAATAGTTACTCTTCTTCCTCTTTTCTTGGTGTATGGCGTGTCTGGCTTTATTTATTTACAAATACAAATAAATGCAGAAAATCGGGCAGAGGAAGGACAGTGAATTGAGTTATGGTAATAAAATAGTGAGAGAATTGGTATAAATTAAGTTGTATTGGTAAAGGAAACAAAAAAAGAAAAAAAAATAGAAGTTAATAATCACAAGTACAAAAAAAAAACAGAAAATATTCAAAGTGCTCTGTCAACCGCAAGCACAAGTAATAAGAAATATAAATCAAAAAAATACGACGCGCATTAGTTTAAAATAAAAGTTAAAAAAAGTATCTGTGGAAAATTAGAAATTTACAATAGATTTTATCCATCATGACGGACAAATGCGTCTCAACAGTAGAGTACACAACAAGTGCTACGTTAAAATGAATAAAATCTCGCAGCAACAAACTAAAGTCTACGACGTTGATAATAATGACGATACAGTGGGCAGTCATGGTATTGATGTAGTATCAACCGATAGACCGGATGCCCTGGGCTTGGGACGTGAGGAAAAGAAAATAATAGTGTTCATCCAAATGAAAATGCGTAAGTTATTTAGATTTAATATCATGAATGTATATATTTCATAATCTAGAATTGTTAAATATTAAAAAGGAATTATGTTTAGAAACACTCAACTTTCTAATTCTATTTTTTTTTATACCACAATATAAATTTTATTTTTTTTTGCAAATTTATCGTATATAATATATAACATCATTCGATAAAGACTTTTCTATGCACGTTTGCTTTAAATTCATTACTGATAAAAAGGGGACAGTCCAACAAAAACTGCTAAAATCTTTGAATTTAAAATCTAAACATTAATTGTTATAAGAATATATAATTAAAAAAGATATTTAATTTTGTATATTCATATAACGAAACGTTTTTTAATCATAAAGTAGCCTTAATAGTATAAATTAACAGCGGATTGTCTCATTCTGATGAAATATTATTTTCGGCTTAAGAATTGTAATTAATAAATATACAGAACAAGTAATAAAGCTATAAGATATATTAAGATCACTTCAAGATCACTAAAAAAAACTCTGGAACCATATGAAGATTATATTAGTCGAATGCTTGTAGCTAACCAAAGGTTCAAATTTATTACAATAACACTTTCAGGCGTTAAAAAGGTACAAAATATATTCATGCGAAGTATTTGAAAATGCAACAAATATATGTACATCAATACTAGCTATGCTCAATGCATGATATGAGATGTACTATGATAGATAAAATAAGAAATTATATTTTTTATTAAGTCATTGCTAATGAATAACACATACTATAATTGTTTTTATTTGCCACCTTGTTTATTAACTTTTCCAAGACCTATGACTTAGAAAAACCGAACATTACTAAGACAAATTACTTTATCAATAAAAATAATTCAAGAATGACTTTTTACCTTTTTAGGATTGGTAACCCAACCTAAAAATATTTAAGTTATTTAGGGAATTTTTATATCATCGAGGCTAAATAGTCACTTTATTGGCTATTGACCGTAAATCCCCTAACAAAGACATACCAATTAAAATGACACACTTTTTCAACAATATCCCCTAAGAAAAAGTCATTATGAAAGAGTTTAAAACCACTGATAAATTCTAGTAGGATAGTAAGGAAATGAAAATTATCCCCAAGATACTTTTAGAACAATCATCCAGTATTCAGATTTAATATTATGTATAGAAATTTATAAAATTAAAATTAAATAGTTTTTGTGGCATTTTTTTTGTTTAGTTTTACTCCTATATTATGTTCTTGAAATGGAGGTAAGCAACAAAATAATAATTCATAATTTATATAGTTATGCGAAGAATCTCCAGCCGGTTTTATCCTATCATTGAGTTTATTTTAATGTAAAAGATCATCACCGTAAGGTTAGGAATAATATTAGCTAAATTGTACTATAGTACTTTAGAACAGAATAAATATTCGATAAATGACTTATAGGACTTTTTCGATAGAAGTATTAATAGATTAAACTATATGAGCTATGTACACATAGAACAAATCAAGATGGAATGACTTTGTTAAATAAAAAACCTTTCATAACACAAAAATTTTTTTTTTAATTACCGTCATTAGTATTTAAAGAATATAAATTCTAAATTGTCTACCGTGTTGCATAACTCTTGCGATTATTATTTCATTTGGTTTTTTGTTTGTTTTCAAATGAATTATTGACTGTAAATCAAACAAAATAAAATTAAAACTTTTTTGTTTTATAGTCAAAAATTAAAATAAACAATAGAGAATATGACAGAAAATAACAATTTAATTTCATTATATGAATTCCGCTTGTTTCTGTCATTTCAGCCATACGGGAAACATTTGACAATCTAACGCCCACAACAAAAGCAAGAACAACATGTTGTTTTTGTTAAAAACACTGCAAATTGAGTTGTTGTAATTTTGCTACCACCTTATTGAGTTCGCCCTGAGTTCGCCCTGTTCAACACATTTTAATTTTTTTTTTGAATTGTTTTTGAATAAGCCCTTATAAGTACAGTGAACTCTCGATAATGTGAATTAATTAATGTCGGGGTAGTTCATATTTTCGAATTTGTTCATATTTTCGATTGATTTTTTTATATATATAGTTAGTTTTTTATATAAGTTATTCTTCCTAAAAATCATTTCTGCAAGAAATGAAAATGCAAAGATAACTAAAAAAAACTTTTTGTAATTTATTTGGAACATAAAAAGTTTTTAAAAATCCATTTTATAATAAATAAACAAAATATTACGACAAAAAAATAAATAAAATTCATAATGAAAAAAGATAGGTACATACATATATAATTAAATATGGAAATAATCGGTTGTTATTTTCTGTTTTTTCTTTTGTTCGACCAGCTTATTTACCGCCAATTCCCTGATTTTTTTCAATACTTTAATGTCAGTTTAATCGACCATTTGAAATTTAGCCCATTGGACAGTGTGTTCACATTAGTGGATAGTTCATTATATTGGATGTTCACATTACCGCGAGTTCACTGTCCGTATTTAAAAGGGCTAAAGGCTAACGTTGATAGTATGTTAATATGGTTTTTATGTAGATAATAAATAATTTATCAGTGCAAACGTCTTTTCTCTTCTTACTGATATATTGTGAAATATGATGTGTTGGAGTAGGTTTTTCCTCCGAATCGCCAACAAGAATATTATAAAAACAAGTATGCATTCGTGCTTGCAGCAAAACATCGATAATAGTTTATATAATATAGGTATATTTATATTTATATACTTTAAAATTCTTTATTTGCATCACATACGAGTATATTAACAATAGAATTCTCTTTTGTCCATATAGTTCGATTCCAGACTTAAAATATACAGTGGCCCGTATGTCGGTCGATCGCAATGCTGTGGAATATAATATGAATCATAAAAAACGAGGACTTGCCTTAATATTTAATCACGAAGAGTTTGAAATTCCATCTTTGAAAAATCGCAAGGGTACGAATGTTGATGCTGAAAAGTTGAAGGAAACCTTTGAAAATTTGCACTTTGAAGTTACAATACATAAGGATTGTACACTAAAAGTTTTTTTTGAACATATCGCAAAGGGTAAGTGTTATCATACATACATATAGATATACACATATATAATTTCATTTTTTGTAATTTTGATGTTCTTGTTGCAAATTCTGTTTTAAGTTTAATAGTTTTTTTTTAATTTTTTAATTCATTTTTCATGAATTT
This sequence comes from Sarcophaga bullata, assembly GCA_005959815.1. Taxonomy (NCBI): domain Eukaryota; kingdom Metazoa; phylum Arthropoda; class Insecta; order Diptera; family Sarcophagidae; genus Sarcophaga; species Sarcophaga bullata. Next base: position 7,588 of record QOCX01003685.1, on the reverse strand, counting down.
CATTTTTGTTTTTTTTTTTAAATTCCCAGCTGCTTCATACGATCATAATGACCATGATTGTATCGCAATTGCCATTTTAACTCATGGAGACAATGGTTACTTATATGCCAAAGATGTTATGTACAAATTAGAGAGTGTTTGGCATTTTTTCACTGCAGGAGAATGCAAAACATTAGCTGGGAAACCAAAATTATTCTTTATACAAGCTTGCCGTGGTGATGGATTAGATCCAGGTATTAAACTTCAAAAGACTGAAACAGATGGAGAAACATCATCTGAAATGAGTTATCGTATACCGATACATGCCGACTTTCTTATAGCCTATTCAACAATACCAGGTAAAATCTATTGTTTGTTTATGTAAATGAACACGACATTTGCTAAAGTTTTTGATCTATTTGAAGGTTTCCTGGCGTAATAACCACCAATACGGTTGCATGGTTTATAAAAAGTCGGCTGGTTTAATGAACTGAATAGGCAATGGTAAAAAACTTAGATATGATTAACTCTATTAACATTTGTTAATCGGGTGTAGCAAACAATTTTGAATCGTGGTAATGAAAGCCGGCCTTGATATTCGATAAACAAAAGGCAAATACCTTGCATTACGTCGATGTTAACACGTATTTCTACGTTTCAGCTGATAAAACTCAGATAAAATTAATTAAATAATTATGTACTACTACTGATTACTACAATTTGTAAAGCAATAACATCAACGAAAATACAAATTTGTTCCACCGATCTCCTCACAATAGGAAACAAACCGTGTATTTTTTTTTTTTAAACTGCAGTATATACATTGTCATACTTTAACAAAAGCCATACGAACTTAATTTTTTAATACTTAATAAGGCTTTTGACGTTATCGAACCTTTTAAAACCAACCAGTAAACAGAATGTGTCATACAAAATGTGTACAAATTTACAATTATACATAGTCAATTCTTATATTATACACATAATTTTTTTTAATTAATAAATATTTTATTTAATATATTTATATAATTAGAACAAATTTTTAAAAAATTAAAAACTTTGAATGATTATTATCTCCTTTAGGAAACATAACTACATAACTGTTTACATGCATATGTTTGCTTATAGTTTTTGGCTTTAATATTCTTCATAAGATGTTTTGCCTTTAAACAATTCAGTTTGTTGTGTATTTGATTTATAACTTTAGAAATTCTTCTTATGTAAAATAATGAATCCATTTTTAAATGCAAATTTATTATAATGTCTTTCATCCTTTTTCATTATAGCTTTGATATATAGGATAATATTAATAATGAGAGGGATATACACATACGCTAATATGTACTTCTAACTTAAAAATTTGTAATGTTTTCACATTATTTTTATATCCATTTCTATTAATTATTTTTACATTATATAAAAGTGTCTTCTTTGAATCCATTTAATTTTAAATGCAAATAATATTTATATAGTGCCAATGACTTTGTTTGCTTGATGGTGTCAGTATCCTGGTGGTGCTGAAGTCGAAAGTTTAGAAATTTAATTGATAATGTTTACATATAAACAAAGAAACACAAACATGAACTGAACAAGTGTGGTACTAAATAATTAATATTTTGCATAAAAACATTAACTTCCTTCCTGCCTTCCATAATGGTTGCCATTTATTATATTGTAAGTTTATTTAATGTAAAACTTTTGAAATTTTCTTAATTAAAAATACATGGATTTCGAAATAAAGTTTGTGTTTTAATTATTTTTATTATTATTGCAATTGGTCTTAGACTTTCTGTTTTAGATAAGATAAAAGATCCTAGTATCTCTCCTTGATTTCTATACACTAACTTTGCCTCTCAGCAGTCTTCTAGCAAAATCTCTTAAGGGGAACTAAAATCTAAGATAGTCTTAAAGATATATAGGCTTTTGGAAATATGAAGAAAAGAATTTATTTCGAATACCTACGCCAGGAAATACTCTAAAAAACTAAAAGACCCACAAGTACTTTTTATTATAAGATTTTTATTCATGGTAATTAAGGTATGATTACAATTAATAATGTTCCGGTTTTAGTAGCTATTATATACTTCAGTATTAAAATATTATTAAAAAAAACCAAAAACTAAAGAAAAATTTATAATTTTTCAGTATTTAAAATCATTTTGCCATCTTTTATTTTGATGCGACCATCTTTTGCCATGACGGCAGCTTCTGCTTTTGTTACGGTAATCTTTGTTACTTTGACCTTTGGCGCTCCAATTTTTACAGCAGTTGAAGTTGCTGTGTTTTATTTTCGCATCGGTTTTTGTACCGACGTGCTGGCCTTGGAATTGTTGATTTTGTTACCGTAACTCCTTTGGGCATTTTCAACAATGTCTGTATAGTTGTTTGTTTTGCAATCTTTGCTGGTGTTGCCGAACTTGCGTTTGAAGTTTTACGTTTTAATTGTGGCGACTGCTTAAGTTTTTGTGGAGATTTTACCACAGCCTTTTTTTCACCCTCATCATCAATTTTACGTTGTTTTAGTGGTATTAAAAGGCTATTACTGTCATCTGTTTGATTTTCAATTTCACTGCCTTCTTGCTGTTCGGTTCCGCTTTTACCACGGATTACCACTTGTTTAATTATTACTGGTGATTTTTCTGCAAGTAAAATATATCAGAATATTAATCGCCATAATGATATGTTAATCAAATAAATGTTCTTCCTATCCCTACTAAAACTAATTTATTTACCAATTTTTATTTCCGTTTTCAATGGATCGATTGCATCGTCCGGATATTCGTTCGTGAGAAACTCATTCACTACGTTTTGTAAATTTTCATCGCTTATTTCACCTTCCTGCTTACGTGATTCCTTATTTTTCTTATCTGCCTGAGCGCGATCGTCAGCATGATAAGCTTCCATTTCTTGAGCATGATCAAGATCAGTGTGCAATTGTAGCTTTTGTGCTGTCATAAAGATCAAATCGCAAAATTCACATGCATATGCCTCGCCCTCTGAATGATCTTGTATGTGAGAGGTTAAACTGTTCATATCATCGTACGTTTCTTTTTACACAAAGGAATGCCAGATTCCTTTTGTCAGCATGCGTTTATGATTTATTAGTTCATCACGTGAATCGAAATTTGTATTGCAAGTACTGCATTTAAAAATGATGACATTTTTAAGATTATCAATATTTTTGTGAGATCGCAAGTGGCGTGTCAAATGATGTGATAGTAAATATGATTTCTTACAAAACTTGCACGGATACGGCCTTAAACCGGCATGAGCTGTCAAATGACGAGCCAGTTTTGTAGTAGTTGAAAAGCTTTGCTCACAATATTGACAAGAATAGGGCTGCTGACGTGAATGTATAACCTCATGACGTTCGAGACCCTGTTTAAAGGCGAAACCTTTGTTGCACAGTTTACACTGGTATGGGCGATTAATATTGTGACGTTCAGCATGCTTCTCCATATCTTCCTTTGAAATAAACGATCTTTCACAATGTACGCATATATATTTCGGTACATCAGTATGGATTTTCTCATGCCTTGTCAATAGACTAGTACGTGAAAATGCCTTATCGCAAGCCGAACATTTAAATGGCTTCTCGCCGTTATGTATAAACGAATGTCTTTGCAAATCGTATTTAGAAAAGAATGATTTATCACATTCTTCACATTGAAATTTGCGATCGCGAAGATGATTCTTAAGATGTATATCCCTTAACTGAACTAGTGGGAATGTACGTTCGCAATGAGGACAAGGAAAGATATTGGTTTCAATAGGTTCAGCATTTTTTGGGTCTGGCTCTTCCTCATACTTCTCGTCCATGCTTAATATTTCAGCGACTATTTCCATATTACCATCTTGGCTCTTCTTAATTTTTGGCAGACTTAAACGAGGTTCATTATCGCGATTAGCATCCTTGTTTAAAATGCGTACTGATGATTTATTCAATAATTTCGGTTTAGCAGTTTTATTAGGTGAATCTAAATGTGGCATATCTTCCTCCATTTTGACAAATTCCGCTTCGGCTCCATCTTCAGAAGCTACCAAAAGTTGAATATCGTCAATTGATAACTCATCGTTATTGTCAATTTTATCCAAAAATGTAATATTGCAATCCTCTTCACCCTTTTCCACTTTGGTAACAGTTTCTTTATAATTATCATTACGTTTGGTAACAATCTTATTGTCACTATCTTCTACGCCAACGTTTAATATTTTCTTGGGTAACAACAACGATTCTTGAGTTGCAGTTTGTTTAGATTGCTGAATACGTATTTGCGTTGTTTTAGAAGTTTGCTTTGGCGTTAGATTATTAAGTACCGTCATTGTACGAGGCATTGTAGGTCTCTCCAAGCTATCTGGCCATTTACCAGTCAATGGATACTGGCGTAATAAGTTATCTGCCTTCTTGCACATCTGTTTAAACTGATAGCTAAACTCAAACATGGAAATACAAACAGAACATACATGGGAAGGCATACCATCATTGCTAAAAACCTAGAAAATTTCATACAATTATAAATAATTATAAAAAGGTTGTGAAATTAAGCAAAAATTATAAGAATTGTTTATTTAGGAAAACTGTTATTCAATAATAATATTATGAGGTATTACTCAATACAAATTAAATGCTGCGGTGCATTAGAAATTCAGGAATCAGAAATTATTGAGCCAGTTATTTTTTTTAATGATCTAAATCGTATTATGCATTGGCTTGTTATTTTGGAGAATGCTTTCGGAAATCTGGAATAATCTGTATTCTTCAAATTTTTTTTCAATATCTATACTTTTGGACTCAGTGGCAGAGAGTGACAGACTAGAGACCCTAAAATTTAAGTCTTTCAGAATAGAAATATCAAGATGTATGTTGAAACAGATCTGACTGAAACAAATATGAACTCAATTGAATTTTGATATGGGGAATTGGAATACATGAATGACTAATAAAAAAGTTTTAACTGTTAGAACATTTCGAACATTACAAAATGTTATTTACTTGCTTGCCTTTATGTCTTCGAATATCCCAAAAACATTTACAAATAATTCATAACCAACATTACAAACTGTACATATAAAGAAATCCGAACTTCAAAAAAAAAAAAAACATTAATCCCGACAAGGATTTAAAATTTTATTTTAATCAAATCAATTAATTAGTCTTCAACTAAAAAATAGTTAGTATTTACCCCATTTTAGTTAACAAACCCACCTAATAGCCAAGAAAATCGAAAAATATAAACAAACTTATTGCGAGGGAAAACCGTGTGTGTATTGGCTTAGTCGTGACGCCTGCTGTTAGTTAGCTGGCAAAAGTCTGTCAGCCAGACACCAAACTATTTGTATCATGCTTCACCAAAGTGAAATAAATAAAACTCCTAACTTATTTATTATGAAAAACACTAATTTGGAGAACCACCGTACCTCAATATGGCCATTATTTGTATGGGCAACGGTGCTGAAGATTTAATGCGTGTATCACGAAAATAAATGCTTGTCAGTGTGTTATGCTCTTGCGACAAACAAAATCGACAGATTTTCTTCTTTTTCAGTTGTTGTTGTAATGCGTCCTGATCCAAAGTAGCCATTTTTTGTTTTTTATTAAAAATTTTAAGATTTATTTTCCCTTTCTGCACAATTTAATAAAAGTTTTATCACTGATTTGTGTTTTTATGAAGAAAATTTCTTTTCACTTTTATTTACAAGATGGTGGATGACTTTACTTTTGTGAAATGTCAAAATGCAAGCTATTATTCGTAATACTTATGGTAGCCGCTAGGCGGAGTAGCTGTAATCAAAACAAACGATTCAAATGACAACGTATGTAAATATTCACAATAGTGTGAGATAGTAAGCCACTTAGTAAATACAAGTTGTTTAAAGAAAATAAAAAGGAAAATTATTGAATTTTCATTAAAAAAAATTGTTTATGTTAAATAAATTATTAAAATTTATAATTCATATATATCTTAGCTTTTATTTTTAGTTGTTTGTTTGCAATAAAGTCGTTAGAAAATCATTCACAATGACAGCAAATGCGCGCAATATTGTTGCATACGTGCCCCGTTCAAAAACTGTTGGTTTATTTCTCAAGATTCTTACCCAAATTGCCAAACCATTTCGGTTTATAACCGTAATACTTGCTATAGTTTTTAATATTTATTGTATTTTTAATTGTAGTGAATATCTTAATAAACTCATGACCGTAATACATTATAACCGCAACCTCTAAATGAAATGGATATAAGAAACCACCACTATATTTGCTGGTAATAGTAAGTCCCGTCGGAATGTAAATCACAGAGTGAATAATTTATATTAAACAATAATCAATATGTTTAAATTATTATAATATTATCTTGTATTTGTAAAACCAAAAAGTTTACCACTATCACAAAATAAATTATTATTCTTAAATTGTTTGAAAACTAATTTTAAACACCATTAGTGCAGATAAAATAGAAAAACTATTTTAGGGTTGCGTGTGTAAATAATTAATTTATTTTAATTTCAATTTATAAACTTTTTTATTGTTATAAAAAATGAATTTTTAAACAAATAAAACAAAATTTTATAATGTTGCTTATTTCGTTTACTGTTTAACTTTATAAATTATTTTCTTTATTATTAGTTTTATTTTGTTTTCAACAAACGTTTCATCACGAGTCATTGCTATTCTATTGCAAATTGATATCGTTTATATTATTTAAGCGATTTGAAAAAAGAGTAAAAGTAGTAAACGAGCATACATACAAATATTTATATTTAATATTATTTATACACAAGGGTTTAAAATAAAAGTTAGAAATAACTAAACACAATTACGTTAAAACTTCAGGAGTTATTATTATTAATAACTTAAACAAATTTAAATAAATCTCAGCTCTTATTATGGAAAACATTTAATAAAAGAAATTAATCAAATAAATTATACTTATTATGTTTAAAATTAACACAAATAGGTTTAGTCGCAAAATGAAAATGTTCTAAAACTTCACTCATACATACAGACGAGATACGTATTGTAAATTTAAGATTTTAGCTCATTATAACAGGTAACAAGTAATCATGACTTATTAAGCCGATGTTGTTGACTTTTGGCTACCATTCAATTTGGGAAAATTTTGGCTTAAGTTATGCATTTTACGATGGCCATCCAAGTCAGTTTGCATCAAAACTTGTTTGCATGTCGAACAAACCTCGAGTTTTGGCAGTGATTTGCGTTGTTGTGGCAATAAAGTATTTAATCGTTGTTGATGTACCAAATATAAAGCCTAAAATAAACCGTTTAAATATATAGATATTGATATAAATGTAGACTTTTAACCACTTACTTGTTGTTTACTAATGTCCGGTAAAAGCACTAAAAGTTCAGGAAAAACTTTATCGAAATTATCTTTTAAGGCAGCTTGACAATGCTGATAATATGCATCAGCTTTATAGACACCTTCGCGAAACATTTGTGATATATGACGAAATTCTTCTAAACCTTCAGGAGTTTTTAAGGCATCCTTGAAGAATCCAACTAATTTCTAAAATAAATAAACGCATACAAATTAAAATAAACTCTCCTGCATATTTACATATCTATTGCTATTACCATAAACTAAGGGAG
>QOCX01003683.1:0-11797 GCA_005959815.1 Sarcophaga bullata | reverse complement strand
GTTCATTAACCTTAAATATTGTATGTTTGGGAATTTAGTCCTATACGGAGCCACCAATATCATTTTGATATCGCGCAGTAAGGTAGTTGGCTGCCTCTGTCATTTGTTCGAGACACTGGTACAAGCCATTCAAATGTCTGCGGCAGCGTTGTGCAAGTTCGGTGGCTTTATCAACATTGTTTGGTTTTTTCTTTTGTATGCGACCATCCTCACTGCTGCTTGTCGAGTCTGTGCCGCTGCCCAATTTATTGCTTTCAGACTCAACACCAGAATCGTTTTCTTGCGAAATGTCACTTTCCGAATCGCTCATCTGACTAACCGAAGCTATGGAAGCCATAGAGGCTGTCGATGGACGTCTAACATGTCCTTTAACGGTAACGCTGTTCACTGAAGCCGATGAGACATTTGGTGTAATGCTTTGTTCAGTCTTGATCTCTTGATTTTCTTGAATTGAGATTTTCTGTTCATCATAATAATCTTCCGATTCATCTTTGCCCGTCCAAAGAAGATCATTTTTCAAACCGTTCAGCATATTGTATAAATTGAAAAGTTCTGAAGAATTTAAAAATTCATGAACATTTTTCGATTTGTTTGTTTGACGTTTGCCATGGGCATTGGGATAAAATGTATGCTGATTGGAGGTTACATCTTTGCCAGGAGTTGGTATAATATCAGTACTATCACCCACCTAAAGGACAAAATAAATAAATTATACAACTTATCAAAACCCAATACTAATAGTGAATAGAGTAAGTATATCGGTCGTTTTAATGTAAGCCCTTTTTGGATGTGGTTGAATTTTTACCAATTTTTAGGTTAGGTTTGAAGAAATTTTTCTTCTGTTGTTTTTGAAATGTTTTTCATCTTAAGTACTTCTTCGTTTTTAAATGTGGTTTTTGTGTATAATGTTTAACAAGTTTTATTGTAGGTATTTAGCTGACTATCATGAGCCTGCATGGAACTAGATCATGGTTGTTCATCCATAACACTTAACTGTTATACAAATTTCTCATGACTTGACAATGCTGTCTTTCGGAAAAATTGGCAATTCATCGGTGGCGGGCAATGCGACGCCAACAGTTTCTAAAATAAAAATCTTTTACATTGATAATTAAAATATGGTAAAAATTGTAAAATTAACAATTGAAACACAATTTTTTTTAAATAATGACCTGAAATCAATAAACTGTCAAAACATATATGTTTAAAAGAAAATGTCGTATGGAGTCTAGCGAAAATGAAACTTTCCGGTTTTGGTTTTAAGCCAATTATTAAATTTGATAAAGGAGAACAAGAATCACACCTTGAAGAAGAATATATGTCTTTTGTGTAAGGATCTATAACTTTGGTTGTATAATATAATTAAATAGTTTGTGAATATGAAACTAAAATACAAAGATTTTGAAAAAAAAAATATTTTATATTATTAACAGGTTTATTTCAAGCATCTTTCTTTTGCATACTTTGGACGACATTACTTAAAATTTATTTAAAAATAATTAAAAAGAATTTAAATGAAGTTATTTCTATTGGGTTGTTGGTTTTGGCTTGCAAAAATGTTCAACTTTAAAAAACGAATTGTGAAAAACGTTTATATTGTCATTGAGTTGGCAAAATGTTTTTGAATTAATTATTGATTATTATGATTTTAATTATTTAAATAAACAACTTTTGCTATTTTAAAGTTTTCAATTTAAAATTTTTAAATTAAACCTGGGCTCGTAATCATATATTTATTTAAAAAAAAATAAGTTTTAGTTTCAATGGCGTTTTTTTCTTTCTACTACACCAATATGAAAAATAATTAAAAAAACAATATAAAGAACACTTAATTATTAATATCCTGCTATGTATGCGGACAGTATAAGTTGCTATGGTAGTGGCGCGCCTTGAGTTTCACTATAAAAAAAGGGGGTTGGTTGGTTTGGTAGTGATGACAAAAAAAAAGAAAAAAAATGATTTTTAAAACTTTTTTTTTTTTTTGGAGACACTACAAATTCCAGTGTTTTATGCATTATTTATGTTCATAATATTACATGTTTAAGGCCAAGTTTCAAAACCAGACGTTAAAAAGTAACTCGTCTTTTTCATTTTTGTAATATTTATGGCTTGTAATAAATGTGAAACGCCAGGTCAGTATCAGTGTACTGCGTTTTACAAATATATAATAAAATATGATGGTTATTGCAAGATAATTTAATATTGGCCTAGCCACCAAGTGAATGCGTTAGTTAACTGAATGAAGTAGAGAACTGTCATAATTGGTGATGAAATTTTTGAAAATTTATTGTAAATAAAAACCATATTTGTTTCATGCCACATATACAAACAACAAAACAACAAACATACATTGTATAATAATATTATTGTCTTATTAAAAGTAATAATAAAATTGCGTAATATTTTATATTCATACTAATTATGTTTTTTATTTAAAACTTCGGTTTATTTTTGCGGATTTATTTAGAATACAATTCATTCGTGGCTAAAATTGTCTGGCTAAAAAGCCAAGCAATTAGTATTTTACATAGGCCGTTTAATGGCATGATTGTACCGATTGCATTGGCTTACTGGCTTATAATTCATATTCAAATTAAATTTTTTTCAAAGTATTCTTATAAGCCTTACAATCCTTAAGAATAGTTCAAGATTAGAGATTAATGTGATAATAAAAACAGAATGTTTTTAATTGGAATTTCTAAAGGCATTTAAATATAATAAAACGAATAGTATCACTAGCGATAAAAATAAAATAAAAAAAAAACTTTGTTCAATGCTGAATTGGACACTATCAAATAGTACAGACAACTTTTAAATTTACAATATAGTCTGCACGCCTAATTTTATTCATTGAACCAAACGATTAAAACATATTTAAGTTAGTCAGCCTTATATGTATTTATGTATATACAGTTTGGCTGCCAGTCATTTACACTAAACGTTGACATTCAATTTTTGTTTTTTTTTATGTCAACTTTAAATATACATATGTTTGTATATTATATCTATAATATGTATGTATGTCTGTATGTTTATAACTTTTTTTTTGCGTATCATATAGGCACGCACGCTTTTACAACGTGCACATTTTGTAAAGCATTTCGTAAAGTACTTAAAACTTTAGACTGTGACGTGATAACACACAAAGAAGATTTATTATGTATGTACTTAGAATGCTTTACCATTTATAATATGCTTACAGACGCAGTAAGGGCTTTTCAAATTAACCAAATTAATTTAGTTTTTATTGTTTCTTAATTAAATACAAAAAAATACGTCAGTCTAAGTCTGTAAGTCTAGTCTTATAAAGTATTTGATTTGATTGTATTGCTAAACAGTTTAATTTAATTAATCTTTTCTTTAATTTAAATATTGAATTAATCTTTATTGTAAATTATACTTTATCACACGTAAATACTTAGTAATTAATGCAATACAATCTACGTAGTATATATAATTATTCTATATCGTAACAAATTACATCATTTCTATTGAAAAGTATAAAATTGTTCTCAAATTATTATTGTCTTCTCTCAGTTTACTGTTTACTTGGTAATATAATAGAATTCCTAATATAATAAACGTACTAAACTAAAAAAAAAAAAAAATAGAAAAGAAAAAAAAAGAAATTCTTAAAGAATCTATTGTACTCTCTGTTCTCTCTGTCTGGATGTGTGGCACCACTTGCTGCTATTATTCGCCTCATAATATCACTTAAGCAAATTAACATGATTAAATGAATTCTTTTGTAAAATCATTTATCATCACTGCTGAAGTTATCATGAATTGCATAATCATCCACCAGCCAACCAACCACAGTGTATAATAATTTTTAAGTAAAAAAAAAAAGAAAAAATTGCTTGTGTGTTTGTAAAACTTTCTATACTGATTTCTATTTTGGCATTATTAACAAATAAAATATTCCATGTATTATACTACCTACAGATACTACTTTTGTTCATGTATATACACTTAAAAATACGACAGTGAATGGAAGTAAAATTATAAAAAAAAATCCATTCCATATGAGCTGATAAAACACGCCACACTTCTTAGACCAATGGCAAGACAAGAGTTGGAATAAAAAAAAAAGAAATATCAACAGCAGACATAAAGACGTCGCCTCATCTTCGTTTATTATTTAAATTAAGTGAAGATTTTGTTAAAGGAACACCATCATTTAGCATCTAATTTAAATTGTAGCTACAAAGTTCCTCTACATGCATAAGATTACATCACCTAACATAGAAGTCAGTCAATGACTCTCTAAATCAATATATAAACTGCTATTAAAAGAAAGGCTCCTATAAATATTTAAAAAAAAATGAAAGTTCAGATAATAATTTAAAAAAAAATAAGCATAAATATTTATAAATACGCTACAGCCTTGGCCTTCACTTTCAATATTTTCTCATTTCTCTCCATTCATCTATAAGCACATAGAGATCTGGCGATACTAAATGATCTGCCGACCATTTTAATCTCTACAATTTCTATATCTGCTGATAGTGCTGACTCAGTTAAATTACCAGTCCCCATAAATAAAAACACAAAATATAAACACTTTAGTATTATTGTATAGAAAATAAATGAAGAACTTTAATTGCTTTGTTGCCCAATAAAATTTGCAAACGAGTTTTAAAAAAGATCTCTTCTTATCAACAAATTTCGGCAAAGTTGTGAAAGAAAGTTTTCTTTATCTGTTTCAACGTATTTTTTGTTTTGCTTTTTTAGCACTGTACATAGAAAGTAGTAATCAATTCTGATTGTATGAAGAGAATTTATTTCCTCCATATTTAGGTTAATTGTCTATTTAAATTTAAAAGGCAAAATTTTCCATAATAGCACTCCCAAGTGCTACATATAGTATTACCATACATTTGTATGTAAATACATACATACATAGTAAAGTTCGAATAAATAGAGGCCCCCCTTGATATGAAAACGAAGGTATTGAGACTTAAGCCAATTGGCTTATAAGAATCGTTAAAGAAATAGTAAATTCTACTTTGGGACCTGCACTAATCTCATGCATGAACTCAAGGTAGCCTTCACTTTTGATAATATGATACGTTATCTACATCAACAGTATCTCTTCACAATAAGGAGAAAAGCAAGAAAGGAGAGAAATTGACAGTCACTCGAAGGTAATCGCATCCCAAGGGTTAGCAAACTCCTTCATTTCTCCACACATGCTGCTTACATCAATTAGAAGTGTGTGGACAAGGACACGGTCTTTAAAAGCTCTTGCGGGAACATCATGATATCAAGCGCCACTGCGAGCTATTGACTAAACAATACTTGGTGGAATGCCTTCTGGATGCTTAATGATCACTTTCGGGAGCATTAGAGCATTTACAACAACATGCCATGCAACAGTTTTTGTTTAGAAAAGAAAACAAGTCTGATTGAATGACAAATAGTCATTGAAGGCAATAATATTTTACTTCAAGCGATCTGAGAAACTTATTACACCGGCTTTTACATTTTCCTCAGCCTACTCTAGGTTCTTTTGTTCTATGCAGTGATTCGTCAACATTTTCAAACCACACGTTAATAAAGTAATGATTGACAATAGTAGTCGTTCGTAATAAGATAATGTCCTGTTCTAGTGGCAGTTCCTGTCATGGTTGTTCAAAACCATGGAGATTGAAAAAAAATTTCCTTCGGAAGTAGTATATTAAAGGAGGAAGGGCGGCTCCATTTAATTGAACACCATTGTTTATTAACACTTCACTACTACTACAACTGCAATTAATACGATATATTTATTTATTTCTTCTTTTCTTTGTGTATACCTAAATACGGTAATCAATATTATAAAAATTCTATTTTTAATATTAGAATTCAATTGATTTTGACGAAAGCAGTTACCGGCAACTTTCGTTAGCAACAATAATAAATGTTGCCAGATTTTTCTGGGGTTTTTTTTTTGGTTTGAGGACTACTGCTGAATACAGCTGAATTGAAAGCAAATAGAAGTTTTTGAAAGCAAAAACTTGCAAAATTGGCAGCTGTTACAATTGTACATGCGCGTAAAACACAATGAATACCACATCAAAATCGGCTGATTTTAAGGTGGCGCATTTCAGTACAAAAAGCATAACAAACGGTGAATTGTATTTGTATGTTGAAAATAAACAACAAAAACACAAACAGGCGATTTAAAGTGAGGCATCATGAGACGTTGAAGAAGATGATGATGGCGGTGGTTGCATTTATAAAAAAAATCAAAACAAAAAAGATTTAAATTGTGCAGTAGTGGTTTTGGCAGTAGGTGACCCCATTTTAACCAAAAACATCAAAACAAATATATGACGATAATAGTGTCACTCTAATAATTTCTTTGTAAATTTACGTATTCTAGCAATTACAAACAGCATTATCAATATAACATGACTAAGTGTCAATTCCACCTTATTTGTAGTTTTGATTTTTGTTTTATTACGATGACTAACAAAAATAATACTTTTCCTTATCTCTTCAATGGGTGTGAGCATTGGGTTTAGAAATTAACTGAGATTTACAAGAGATAATGGAAGTACTCAAAGAAAATTCTTTCCTTTTATAACACGCGCTGTATAGAAAACCCTTACCCTACCTCCCTTAACCTATATTAAGAAGTTTTAACTATTCACGAGTCGTGGATGTACTTGTAAATGTGGTCATAAATAATTGAAATATAATGATGAACTAAGCCAAACAAACAAACACACGTATACAAAGCACTTTTCCCCGTACCGTATCGTACGATATGAATGATATGATGATTTTTTTTTACTGTTGTTGTGTTGTTTGCTGCTATTGCTGAACAAACTTTTTAAAAAGCAAAAAAAAAAAATGTACGTCATTAGTTTTATTATAAATAATACAAGAGCGTACAAGTTTATGGTGTTAGTGGAGAGGGGAGAGTAATGTTTCATTTTTTTTCTGGGGTTTCTCATATGAATTGAAATAATTGAATCCCAAAAAACTGACTGTAGCGGCAGCAGCAGCAGAAGTGGCAGTGGCTTTAGATTTAATAAGAGATGAAGGGAAGACAAATGTACGAAAAATAACCTGATCAAGAGAGCCATTGGCTAAATCAAAGTTATTATATTATGACCAACTATAGTGTAACTATTGAGTATTAGTTGAAGCTTTTGTTAAAAAAAAACGATTCAAAAACGATTCTTACTATTCCAAATGCTTTATGCATATATTTAATCATAAAATTAATAATTTATTTTATTATTTCTGTTTTTTTTTTAATATGAAATGAATGAAGAGCTACTATGCTACATCGATTTGTCTCGTATTTATAATTTTGGGTTTTTTTTTCTAAACTTACCGAGTATTTTCAAGTTTTGATAAATCTGTGTATCCACTCATTGTTTTTGTTTTGCTAATAATTTTTCTGCTTTTTAATTTTTGCTTTGCTTGTTTTTCTTACGAAGCGTATGTTAAAATATCGTATGTTTTACCAGCTTTGCTTTGAGGTCAGTTTGAAAATTGAATTTTAACTGCTTAACGTTAAATTAAGTTTTTTTTTCTGTTTTTATTTGGGTCTGCTGCTTTTGCTGTATTGAGTAATATTTTTTCGATTTTTTTCTTTTTATTTTTAATTGAGTATTAAATTTTATAATTTTTATTATTTTTATATTTATTATCACTTTCACTTTGCTGTTCTAATATTTATTGTTATAATTTTCTTTCATTAATAATACAAATTATTTGTACATTTATTTTCTTATTTGCGGTATTATGAATATCTGTAAGTGCTGAAACATCCATTAACCAACAACAAACAGCCTTGAGTGAATGAATTATTATGTTTCTCATCTAACGCCTCTTCTTTTAAAAAAAAAAGTAGACGCTGCGTGTATCTTCAAAAGTATTTTTTATATTTGACTGGTCGATGGTACAAAACTTTGTTTATATTCTGATTTTTGCAATTTTTTCACCCTTTTTAATAAAAAAAAACGTTTAACCGAAAACGCTTAAATTAAATTTAATTTCTTGGAAAGTTTAAAAAACGTTTAAAAACCCTTATATATTGACACACACCCACGACGCCCAAACGCTGCTTTTAAAATGACATTACCTGACAGCTGACTTTGTTTTATAATACAAAAGCTTTTGAAATATATAATGCTGCCAATGGTTGAGCTTTTACAAAGCAGCCAGAGGGAAAAGTTTGGCATGCAAATTGAAACACAGCATCTCATTACATTGACAGCGGCCAAACTTTAGGAATTTTGTTTATTTAACAAATATTTGGATGTTGGCATGTCAAATTTGTCTATATAAAATTAGTAATGGCAACACTATGTTGGCCGTTATTTCTTTCAAATTTGTTAACAAATTTAATTTATCAAAATTCATCATTTTTAAAATTCAGTTAAGTTTTTAAACTTCAAATCAATTAACTGTGCTTGCACAGAGTATTTTTCTTTAATTGAAAACGTTCCTAACTTAACAAGAGTAGAAACAGAATCTGTCCGTACTTTAAAAGTTATTGTACGAATGCAGCTCAATGGCAACACTAAAACAAACCGCTCGGTCACATAAATGGTGGCCTGTAAACAAAGAAGCCGATTTGCGACAAGTTGTAAAAATGCACGAAATGTGCAGGAAATGGGATTTGGATTGTAATCTTTAAAGAAAATGAGACAAAACCATTTCTCATTTGGGCCGCTGCGCATAATTGAGGAAAATATGGACAAGCGTCAATATGTAAGAATTCTAAGAGTTGTATTAACGTCTTTCCTCACTTAATTGGTTCTCTGTTTTATACTCGCCTTCCCAGTTTGTCACTCCAATTAATGACAGGGCTTCTTCGATTTGTTCCTTCTATTGCAGACAAAGTCAGTTTGTACTCTGTCTTCTGCTAATTTTCAAATCAAATTTGTCGTCTCACCGAAACATCCCCTTTAATACGAGCGATATGGGCGAGTTAACGTAGCCTCTGGTTGTATATACCTTAAACAATGTCCATATCGTGGATTAGCTCATTATTGGATTGGATGCAGAGGTAACTTTTCGTATTATTTGTTTCAAGCTCGTAGTTTAAGTCGGTAAAATGCCGCGCTACTGTATTCGTAGTAGCACGCCACCACATAGAGATCCATTGGTACATTATGACTCTTCATAGAAATGAATGAAGAAAGAGAAGAGGCAAAAATAGAATTTAAACTGAAGAAAAGAATGAAATAAAAGTAAACTACCCACCACGATAGAATGCTCTTTAGATAAATATTCTTCTAAGGAAGCCGGTCAATCAAACAAGATTGCAGGCCTTCAGTTATATCATTTCTTCAACCAGACCACTACCTAGACTACTAGCCGCAACAACTCAGTTGGTTCGGTTCAACTTTTTCAATAGAAATATTTATCTTTTCTTTTGTCATTAACGATGGTATGGTTCAAATGCATATAATATCTGTACAGAGATTTACTAAGAGCAGCAATTTTACAAAAGTTTCTTTGAAAGATTCCTTTTTAATTATTAAATTCTTTATATAAAGTTGGATCATTTAAAACTCCATTTAGCATGTCCTTTAAAATTAAAACAAGCAATATAAATTTATTTTTTTTCATTAATTTAAATATTTTTTATTAATTATTGGAATAGCAATCATTCATTTTGTTTTTGTTTTTTGTTTTTGTTTGCTTGCTGATGTGTATAATAATAATTTCTGTTTTTAGAATGTTTGAATTGTTTTTTTTTCTTTATTTTTTTGTTTTAATATATAATATAGTTTTTATTTGTTTAAACATTTTGTGTTGTTGTTGTTTTGATTTGGTTTTTTAATATATTTTAAGGTTAGATAGAAAAATTTCTTAAGTTATTTTAAATGAAATGAATAAAGAATTGTAAAGTATAAACAAAATCTTTGACAATGAAAACAAAAAGAAGAAAATAAACGAATAAACTTTTAAAACAATTGTCCTTGCAATCATTAAGGTCATAATACAATTCAATAAATTTACAAAAATATCAAAAGGCTTTAAGGATAATTGGCAAGTTTAATCAAACTTAAAAAGCAATCCCAATGTTGTTAGTCAATATGAATGAGAAGTAAATTTTGATTATTTGTAAATTGTAGTGATGGAAGAAAATTAAATTGGATTGGATTATTTGAAACCATGTTAAAAACAGAAAATATATTGTTTTTTAATTTTTTTTGTTTTTTTTTTATAAATTTTTGTTTTTAAGGAGAAATTTTAATTTATAAATTTTTTTAAATATGCCATTAGCTTAGCTTGTTGTGTATGTATGTGTATATGTGTTGTAAATGTACATATTTATTCATACTCTTTTTTAAAAATTTTGCCTAACTACAATAATAATAATAAAAACAAAAAGAAATTAATGTTTGTAAGTAAAGAAAACGTATGTATATATGTATTGTATATTAAAAAAAATCAAAAAAAAGTTTATTTTCATATTCGATGTTATGTATTTTCATTTATTGCACAAAATGTGTATGAAATTTATTACGAAATCATATGAGATTACAAATTATTTAAAGAGAGAGAGAGAGAGAAAGAGTAAGAAAAAAAGGAAATGGTGTGTTAAGCTGTTACAATTTAAAATTGGTTTTTTTTTTTTTGCAAATTATTTAATAATTTGTAGGTTTTTGAATTTAATTTTTGGTTTCTCTTTTGTTTTTTTTTTGTTTTTTTTATTTTAGCACAAGTTAGTAAAATAACAAAAACTCCAATAATTTTAAAATTTTCTATCCTTATAAACTCTTATTTCTATATATTTTTTAGTGTTATTATTGTTTAGTTTCTTTAAATTTGTTTGTTTGTTTGTTTTTTTCTTAATAATTAATCTTTTCTTCGTATTGAAAGCTTCATATATTGTTTGTGCGTTTTTCTTTTTTTTTGTTTTGTTTATTATTTAAAACTGTGTCACCTCTTATTTTGTTTCTTTTTAATAAAAAATTATATCAAGTATTTTTTTAATTAGTTAATTTTTTTGTTTGTCTGGTTTTGTTTGGTTTTTGTTTTTTTTGTGTTTGTCAATAATGTCAACATTGCAATTTACTTAAAACTTTCTCCACAATTAGGATGTCGAAAAACTTGTTGCATTTAGTTTTTTTTTTTTGTTTTCACCAACATTGCATATGATGTACATCATGTTTTGTTGGTAATTATATTTTTAAAGTTTTTATTTTATTTTTAATTTTAATTTTAATTTTATTTCGTATTTGAAGCACTTTCTTATAGACTATGTTTATTATAATTTTATTTGTTCCATTTATTTCTTTTTCTTTTTATTTTTTATTTTTTTTTTGTTTTCTGTTATATTAAATAGAAAGAGAGAAGGGAGAAATATAATAATATTATCCTGTTTTATTTTATATCGTATTTATATATTTAGAATTATTAAATTTATATTTTAAAACGTTTTTCTTGTTTGTTTGTAGAGAACAAATGTTGTCGTCATATGTATATCTTATAAGCTAAATTTAAAGGATTATAATTATTAAGTTTTTATTTTTTATTTTTAATTTTATTTAAAATTTAAGAATTTTATATTTTAATTATATTATATATAATCAAATCGACTTGTAATACAATTTTATTTTTTTATTTTTATTTTATTTATTTTTTATATTTTTTTTTTATATAATAATTATCACTTAATATATGTATATTTTGAAGAGATAAAAAATTGCTTTGAGAGTGAGAGTAGTTTTAATTGTTGTTATTATAAATTGTTAAGAAATAAAATATATAAAAAAAAATTATTTTATTTATTTATTTGTGTTATATTTATAATATCAATTTAACAACTCAATAAAGA
>QOCX01003682.1:5596-16805 GCA_005959815.1 Sarcophaga bullata | reverse complement strand
GTCTAGTAGCTAATCGGTGCCTTTCAAACCCAACCAAAACGAAAACGAAAAAATTATTCTCTGGTGACTTCTCTCAGCTGTCATTCTGGCAAAACTTGAGAGAAAAACAAAATTTTCATGAAAAGTTTCTCAAAAATCTGTTGTTCGAAGTCGACCTAAAATTTTATAGGTCCCAGATAGGTTCAACAGCTTCCAAATACTAAGAAGATACTTTTGCTTTTAATCGTATTCCTTATGATCCATATTTGTTGGCTTCTAAAGTAGTGCTGTGTTGCCTTCGTAAACCAAAATACCAGTATTGTAGAAGTCGCCGTAGTATAGTAGGTAGTGGGTTGGCTTATTAGGCGAAAGGCCAGGGTTCGAATCCCAGGTCAGACATCAAAAACGAAATATGAAAACAAAATATTTCTTCGGCGACTTCCTCTCAGCAAATTTCTAGCAAAAACTCTGAGAGAAAAACAAAATTTCCATGGAAAATTTCTCAAAAATCTGTTAATCGGATTCGACCTAAAATTATAGGTCCCTGGAGGTCACTGTATGGCTTTTCAACAGTCTCCAAATACTAAGAAGATATTTTGTTTTAATTCATGTACCAGTAGTTCCTTATGACTTATACTTGTGGCTTCTAAGATAGTGCTTTGTTTCCTTCGTAAGCCAAATTAAGGCTTGGCTTACATCTCCCCTAACTTAGGAATCATTGACTATGCAACCAGTATTGAAATTATACGTATGAACTTGGGATTCTGTTATCATATCTTTATCAGGCTTTGGTATCATTTGACCTCGAGAAAATTACCATTCTTCTGATGTAAAATTGCATGGGAAATACGTAGAAGATTTTGCATGGCTGAACGAGGAAGCTTTGTAAGCCTTCTGTTATTGCTTCTATTAACGCCAGAAGCGTTATATCGTTTGGGTTGGTTGAAGTCGCCGTAGTCTAGTGGGTAGTGTGTTGGCTTATTAGACGAAAGGCCAGGGTTCGTATCCCCGGTCAGACATCAAAAAAGAAATATGAAAAAATATTTCTTCGGCGGCTTCCTCTCAGCAGGTTTCAGGCAAAAACTCTGTGAGTGAAATAAAATTGCATGAAAAGTTTCTCAAAAATCTGTCGTTCGGAGTCGACTTTAAACTGTAGGTCCCACCACTCATGTATAAAATTAACACACTCAACATAAGTGGTGTGAGAAGCTAGGCCATAATCCTGACTGAACGGTTGTAATGGCCAATTATGTTATGATAATAATAACTTTCCGAATCTTATAAAACTCAAGTCTTTTTGGGGACTACAGATAAAGCAAATGTAAATGGAAAATCTGTCGTTGTATTCTTAATATCTTGTGCTACAAAAAAGACCTGCAAAGGTTAAAAAATTTTCTGAGGAATTAATTTTCCAAAGACAGTGAAAAAAAAACGAGAAAAAATGCCAATAAAGTGTGATAAATGATTTCAAATTAATTTAATTAAAATATTAAATTTCTTAAGTTTTAAAATTAAATTTTCATTTTAGCCTCAAACCATCTGAGGTTGTGTGTAATTAAAGTGTAAATACATGGCCTATCATACAACAGAGTTTAGTATTTCAAATAAAGATTAACGTGCAGCAACAAAAAATGTTGGATGGAAATTACAACGTATTAATACATTCAAAACAATAAATACTTGTTAATTAAAGGTTATAGAGTCGATAACATATAATTATAATTTATTGTGATTAGCAAAATACCATAAACATTCAATTGGGTACATTCATACATTCATTCAATAGCATTCATTAGATTTAAGTAACCTGTTTGTACGAGTTGTGTGCATTCTGGTTCCCAGTTGTGTTCCAGTGTGTTAGTGTGTTGTGGGTTGGTGTTGTGTTTCTATTTCTAAATTGCCAAGGGCCGATGTGAAATCCAAACGAGGAAAAAGAATTTATTTTGAAAAGTGTTTAGAGAATTAAATGAAATTGTAGATCAAATTTATAAAAAAAAAACGTTAGAGTGAGGTGAATTTAAGGTCGTAACAATTAATAATCAAATCAGAACAGAATCAAATCAAATCAAATCAAGTGTATCAAAAGGCTAACATCACACATTAGTAAATTTACGTTCAAATGCCTCAATAAAGAGAATTCAAAATTTTAAAAAGTTTCTTATAAAAAAAACAACAAAAAAAAACTTTTTCTTTTCTTTGAGCTTCAATTGAATCTTATGTGTCTTATGGCTTATTGTGGTTTTTAAAGAGACTTTTTAGAATTTAAAATTAAAACTTTTTCTTTGGGCCTGTAATTGTTGAAAGATGCTTTTGGACAGTACAAAAGTATGAGTTGAATTCTGGCTGTAACGTCGGCCGTAACAATTAAGCAAAGAAAAGTTTTAATTTAAATTTAAAAAGCTTCTCTTTAAAAACCACAATAAGAATAAGAAATAAATTCAATTGAAGCTCAAGGAAAGAAAAAGTTTTTTTTGTTTGTTTTTTTATAAGAAAACCTTTTTAATTTTTGAATTTCTTTTGAGAATTTAACGTAAATTATGGTTGTGAGATGGTTAGCCTTTTGTGATACTTGATTTGATTTGATTTTGATTGATTTTGATTTGATTATAATTGTTACGACCCTTTTAATTTCCACTTCACTTAACGTTTTTTTTTTTATAAAATTTGAATTACCAATTTCATTTAATTTTAAAACTTTAAATAAAATTTTTTTCTCGTTTTGGCATTTACACTGGGCCCCTTGCAATTGTAGAAATAAAACCACAACACAAACACAACACAACACCAACTGGAACACAACTGCGAACACAGAATGCACACAACTCGTACAACAGGTATTAATTTAATGAATGTATGAATGATGTATGAATGTACGAATGTAAGTTACTGGTATTTATTCGTAATACAATAAATTATAATTAATACTATGTTATGATTATAATAATTACAAGTTATATTGGTTATTGAATGTATTAATACGTTGTAAAATTTCATCCAACATTTTTCTTGTTTGTTGCCCCTGCACGTTAATCTTTATTGAAAATACTAAACTCTGTTGTATGATAGGCCATGTACTTTACACTTTATTACACCACAACCTCAGATGGTTTGTTGGAGCGCTAAAAATGCAAAATTTAATTTTAAACTTAAGAAATTTAATATTTTAATTAAATTAATTTGAAATCATTTATCACACTTCTATTTTGGCATTTTTTTCTCGTTTTTTTTTCACTCGTCTTTGAAAATTAATTCCTCAGAAAATTTTTAACCTTTGCAGGTCTTTTATTGTAACGCACAAGATATAAGAATACAACGACAGATTTTCCATTTAACATTGCCTTTTATCTGCTAGTTCCCCAAAAAGACTGAGTTTTATAAGAATTTACGGGAAAAGTATTGTTATTATCATAACATAATTGGCCATTACAACCGTTCAGTCAGGAATTTATGGGCCTAGCTTCTCACACCACTTATGTTTGCATGTGTTAATTTTATACATGAGTGCGGTGGGACCTACATTTTAAAGTCGGACTCCGAACGACAGATTTGAGAAACTTCATGGCAATTCTATTTCACTCACAGATTTTTTGGGGCCTGAAACCTGCTGAGAGGAAGCCGCCGAAGAAATATTTTTCATATTTGATTTTGATGTCTGACCGGGATACGAACCCTGGCCTTTCGTCTAATAAGCAACACACTACCCACTAGACTACGGCGACTTCAAACCAAACCCAAACGATATAACGCTTCGGCGCTTAATAGAAGCAATAACAGAAGCTTACAAAGCTTCCTCGTTCAGCCATGCAACATCTTCTACGTATTTCCCATGCAATTTTACATCAGAAGTAATGGTAATTTTCTCGGAGGATCAAATGATACCAAAGCCTGATAAAGATCATGATAAAGAATCCCAAGCTTCATACGTTATAATTTCAATTACTGGTTGCATAAGTCCAATTGATTCCTAAGTTTAGGGAGATGTAAGCCAAGTCCCATTAATTTGGCTTACGGAAGGAAACCAAAGCACTATCTTAGAAGCCCACAAGTATAATCATAAAGTCATAAGGAACTACTGGTACATGAATTAAAACAAAAATATCTTCTTAGTATTTGGAGACTGTTGAAAAGCCATACAGTGACCTCCAGGGACCTATAATTTTAGGTCGAATCCGATTAACAGATTTTTGAGAAATTTTTCATGGAAATTTTGTTTTTCTCTCAGAGTTTTTGCTAGAAATTTGCTGAGAGGAAGTCGCCGAAGAAATATTTTGTTTTTCATATTTCGTTTTTGATGTCTGACCTGGGATTCGAACCCTGGCCTTTCGTCTAATAAGCCAACCCACTACCTACTATACTACGGCGACTTCTACAATACTGGTATTTTGGTTTACGAAGGCAACACAGCACTACTTTAGAAGCCAACAAATATGGATCATAAGGAATACGAATTAAAACAAAAGTATCTTCTTAGTATTTGAAGGCTGTTGACCTACTGGGACCTATAATTTTAGGTCGACTTCGAACAACAGATTTTTGAGAAACTTTCAAATGAAATTTTGTTTTTCTCTCAAAGTTTTTGCCAGAAGACAGCTGAAGAGAAAGTCACCAGAGAATAATTTTTTCGTATTTCGTTTTTGTTGGGTTTGAAGCAACACATTAGCTACTAGACTACAGCGAGTTGAGCACCACATAGCCTGATCAAATTCGCATGGCTTGCACACGTACAAAGGGACTACCCTATGCTGGAAATAAAAGTTAAATTAAACGTTACTCTATCCTTGATATTAATGGATGATATATCCGTTTAGCTGACAAGGTATACATTGGAATAAATGGTTGCAGGAGCCGTTTAAATTTAATACGTCCTTCCAAAGAGCGTTAAAGCATTCGTGCACATTACTTCTACTGCCTTTGCTGAAGGCACTGCTGCTGAACACATATGAGGACACCAAAGAAGTATCCTAGCGTTTAAACGAATACTTTCATTAAATCTCTGGATAATTAAATTGATGCAACATAAATTTTCTTAGTTTAGAAGATAGTCAGCCCACGGTTCAAAGCCCTAGCAAGACATCTCCAACAGAATGAAATACGAAAAATATTTCTTCGGAAACTTCCCCTCAGCAGTTTTCTGTCAAAAACTCTGAGAGTAAATAAAAAATTGTAATGAAATTAACACAGAACATAAGTGGTGTGAGGAGCTAGGTTGTAATCCAGACTGAAAGGTTGTAATGACCAATTATGCATGAACTCAAGATATATCAAGCATATCTTACGATGGCATATATGTACGTTCGCTGGAAAGATATCCACCAGTCTCTCCAACTGTTGAGAATAATTTCACTTTGAGATCAACCACTCCCTCTCCTGTTGCACTTTCTACTCTCAACCAAACTTATATTAAAATGGATTCCTATCGCAAATATGTATGTTAGCCCCAAACAACTACTTTAGTCCTTATTACTTAGCCAGTAGAATTTTTTACTGGTTTATTCAACAAACTGTCACCTATCTGGAGATACTACACGACTTATTAAATGTGAGACCACGGTTCAAACACCCCATCCCCATGCGCAAAAACTCTGAAGAGTAAAAAAAATTGCTAGGAAATTTCTGAAAAATCTGTCGTTCGGTGTAACTTTAAAGTGTTTGTTAACACGCACTTATATGGATGGTGTGAGAAAGTAGATCGTAATCCTAGCTGAAGGTTTGTAATGACGATGTTTGAATGTTCAGTAAACAGTAAGGATTTGGGGTGTTATTCTGTTCAGTAAAATGTAAGGAGTTTGGAGTGTTATTCTCCCGATTTGTTGTTTATGAGAGATTTCGTTTCAGACAATTTTTTTTTTTTTTTTTGAGTCCAGCAATTGGAAAGTGCATTGTGTTAGAAATACAGAAAAGATACGGTTGAAGGAGAAACGAGGGAATAATTTTTTTCAAGATATTCTTTGCTTTTAAGTAATAATTCTCACTTTATTTTTCCTCATTATGAGTGAACACATGTAATGCAAGAGAAGCAATCAAACAATCAGACCCAGAATCGAATCCAACAAAGGGCCCTGGCCTCGGCACTTGAAGTTTAGCACACTACTAACTAGACCATCGAAGTGACCAATCCTATTATCCAAACCATAATCTGTTCTGGTCTTTGCTATCACATGTAATGGAATTAATTTAAAGACATCTTTGTTAAAGGTTTCTCAAAGCATTTTTCACGTTACTACCCTTAATCCGGAGATGAATGTTTTCGTATTTAAGAAGTTTACTTCTCATTGCAAATGGCATTATTATGGTTTTCTTTAACCCTAGTAACATGCACTAACGCCTTATAATTTAAGGGCACTAACGCCTTATAATTTTAGAAATTCTTTGAATATTCTGAATCCCTTCAAATATGCCCGGTTGCCATTAGAACTATGGCGTTTGCATACACATTATTTATCATATTGGTTGTGATTAGTGAATGCAAATAAAATTTTAATGCTTTCAACACAATCTACTACTGCAACATGAGAAGTTTTTTTTTAGTTTCACAACACACAACATTTCCTTAAAGCCAGACTTATTAATTAAATTCTGAAATAATCATTCATTTGGGTTTTTTACTTTCAAAGTCACTTATTTTATTTAATTTTTCTGTTTTTAAGTTTTAAATTTCCAATAAATTTTCTTTCTTTTTGAATTTTAATTTTTTTTTTTTTTTTTTTTTTTCAACACAAAACTATCAATTTATTCACGTGAATTATACAAATTTCTCTTCTTCTTATTAAAATGACAGACAGAAAGGCAGACATGCATACAGCTACACTGGAAATATGATACACTTTTCTAATACAAAATTTTAAATGAAAATTACAATACGTTTGATCAACACAAAATGCAAGGATAACAACAACAAAGATTTTAATTGATAATGTTTATGATTAAGGTAAAGTCATCTTCCTCATAAGATGTTTAAGTCCCACCATGAAAATGGCATCAAATCCAACAGAATAAAAGAGAATAGAATCGAATTGAAATAGAGAATGTGCTGCATAATCCCAAGGCATTGAAATGAAAATTTTTTCGTATGCGCTTTATTAAACACAATACTACTGCTAAGCGCTACTACTCCATATGAAGTTATCAAGCAAAAGTTTGGAATAAAAAAACCAAGGCATACACAAACTGGATTTGCCTTCATGACACCAAACAAACACAACAAAAAAAAAAAAAAAAAAAAAACATTAAAAATTAATAAAATTTTTGCCACACAGTGTATCACGTTTAGGAAACCCCCCTTAACTAACCTTGTGTAGCTTCATTTAACGCGGTAGTTAATACATACGACGTATTATCTTTCTTTAATTAATAATTCTCTTGGGGTTGAAAATAAAGAAATTTAATTGGAAAATTCATTTACACAGGGGGAGCCATGCTACGAACGAGCGGTATTTTATTAATCCACCGTAATTGGAATGACTCGATAGCATACGGCTTAAGCATAGCTCAATAGAATATTGAACCATTGGCGCAAGATTGATTTCGAGTTAAGGTAAGCAGTTTCTGGGTAGATGTTGATCAACAGTGCTTAAACAGCCGTTGTTACTTGTATTTGAAAATCCTTTAGTTCACAAGCGGACGCGAACAAATTCAATTGAAAATCATATGAATTGAGGCTTTATTACATATATAGAACCACGACATACACACATGTTTGGCCATTTACAACCTCAGTTCAGGATTACAACCTACTTCGCACACTACTTATGTTTCTATGTGGTATTGTATATATGGAATGGTGGGGACCTTACTTGTCTAAAGCCGCTTCGAACGACAGATTTTTTGAGGAACTTTTGCATGCGCAATGAGAAAAGTCCCCGAAAAGAATATTTTTTTATCTTTTCTGTGATTTATTGGATCTCTGTTATTTCGCTCCGCATAAGTAAAATATTTACCAAACATCATCTCTAACCAATCGAAAATGAAATATCATCCTTAAGAAGCGTCTTAAGGTCTCGAAATTTATTTCGAAATTTTGTCGTTGTGCACTGGCAGCCTGACAACGTGAACTACAGTCACAATATGGCCTGTGTTTCTCTGACTTGATGCACTTCAAAATCGATTGTGTACTTACATATACAGTAATTGGTCATTACAACAGGGATTAGGACTTAGTTTCTAACACCACTTGTGCTGTGTGTATTAATTTTATAGGATGAGTGGACATTTTTTTTTTTTTCTCCGGACTACAGTTTAAAGTCGACTTCAAACGACAGATTTTTGAAAAACTTTTCATGGCAATTTTATTCATTTACGCTCAGAGTTTTTGTTAAAAATCTACTGTGAGGCAGTCACCGAAGAAATTGGTTTTGTTGGATCTGGGGTTTGAACCGAGGTCTCATGTTTAATAAGCCAATAAACTATCTGCCAGTCTATGGCATCTTCAAAATCCATTGATTTGTAGAAATTTTGGAATTGAATCGCACCATCCTTGTGAGGAATTTTCTTCCTTCAACATAATTTTTCATCTGCTCGCTTGTTTTTTGACTATGTAAACAGATTTTTCCTCTCTCTCTCTCTCTCTCTCTTTCTCTCTCCCATACAGCATATTTTGTTAGTTCCTACCCACTGGACACCATTAATAAGTAGAAGCCAATGGAACTGAGTAATGTTTGCATAACAAATTAATTTACGAATGCTTTGTGCTGATGAGTGTGTCCTTATTGACAGTGTGTAATTTCTTTATAAAATCAATTTTATTTGATCTGTTTGTGGAAATGGTGTAAAATTCATTTTACTATAGTAATGCCAAGCATTTTCTACACAATTTTGTTAATAAAACACGGGCGCGCAAATTTTGCAGCAGCAGTTTAAAAACGGCATCTAAATTTCTTCTCTCTTTTGCAGGCAAAATATGGAGGCAGTCAGTGTATTTGTTATTTTAAATGTCAGTCAGGCAGTTAGTCAGTCAGTCAGTCAGTCAGTCAGTGAGTAAGGCAAATAAAAATAAAAAATTTAAAAAAAAAGTGAAGAAAAAAGTTGAAATTGTGTTGCAAGTAAGTGCATGATGTTGAAAATTGCAACAGAAATTTTGTTTGTTGTTGTTGTTGTTGTTGCTTTATTTTTTGTATTTTCTACAGCACAGTAACGAATGGTAATGGTTTATTAAGAGGGAGTATGGGTTAAATGTTGCAAGAAAATCCTAGTCAAAAAATTAAAGCGAACTTTAACCAAAAAAAAAAAAATTTTTTTTTTTCCATTGGCACAGAAAAACTGTTTGTATAGAGCAGCTTGCGGAATAAAAAAAAACATAAGAAATGAAAAGAGAAGAGAAGAATTTGAATTTTTATTTCTTTTTTTCAAATTTATTATTCAAGTTTGTCGATACGATTTTATAATGGCTTTTTAATTAAGTGAGTAAGCGGAAATTTTTATCACCCAGGGTTAATTAAATGGATAATGATGAGGGCTTTAGTTGAGTGTTTGCATTTCTATGGAAGAACAATTTTTTTTTATGCTGTATACAGCTGTACAGATTACAAGTAATTACCATTATATTTTTAGCTTTTAATCCAGCTTTTATTAAGAAATTTTAAGCACTTGAATTTCTTTAATTTTTTTTAATTAAAAAAAACTTTTATTTTCTGCTTTAATTTCAATTCTTTTTTTACACTTCAAATTAAATTTTAATTTTTATTCATAATTTTTTTTTCTTTTTTTTAAATAAAAAATATTCTTTATTTTTACATTTTTTTTTAACATAAAATACTTCTTAATTCTTATTAATTCTAAGCTATTTTAATTTTTTATTTAATTTTATTATTTTCCATTTTATTTAATTTTTTTACACAAAATTTTTTTATTTCTTTAAAATTTTTTAAAAAAATTTTTTAAAATTTTTTTTCAATATTTTTCACCAAGATTTTCTTAATAAATTTTAAAAATTTTGTTTTTCTTTTTTAAAACATTTTTCTTTTAAAATATTTCTTCAATAATAATTCATTTAATCTTCTCCTTTTTTTCAATTAATTTTCTTTAATTTCTTTCAAAATTTTCTTAAACCATCCTTCACTTTCATTTAAAAGCTTACTTTTTTTGACGAAACACACGAAAAATATTTCCTTAAACCATTTACAGCAACAACACATACACACAACTGGCAAGAGAAAAAAAAAAGTACCGAAAAATTAGATTTTTATCACACACGCTGTGTATGTATCGTCGTCGTTGTTGTGGTTTGGAAAAAGAAAAAAACGCGCCCGCTTTATCCGTTTTATTACATCCATACGAGCGCACTTTAAACACGAAACTGAACAAGTGTTGTATGCGAATGTAATAAATTCTGTTTCAATTTCATTCTGTAACATCGTGTCGATGGACAACAATCACACACACACACACACACTTGGCAAATAAACCGTTATCATATGTTTCCTGTTTTTCTATTCGTTTGTATAACATTTTAGTCAAACGGTATTTAACAGTTCGAATACTACCTCAAAGGATATTAACACATAACAGTTGTTAGTTAACAGTACGTATCCTTAACAGTGTGTTGTTATTCACAGCCAATGTGGTATAATGTGGCATTTGAAACACATTGATTCTCTTGTTATGCTTCATAACATTTCACCACTTTTCGGTATGAAATGTTAAAATGATAAGCAACTTAACAGCCATTACAACTGTAGGTTAATAGCTCTGCAATACCAATTTAATATGCAATGATAATAAAACTATAAACAATCAAATCATAATCAAAATCTAAAGGAATCATAAAAATTAACAGCTTAATTCGGCGATTTGTTCGAATTATTAGAAAATTATAATCGCTGTCTAATTACTCTCTAATTCACTGTTTTTAGGTATTCCAACCAGAAACTTGTTTCCTTGATCAGAACGTTCTTAAATATTTCCAACATGCTTAAAAAATTTCATTCGTAGCTATTTGTAGAGTGGTTGGAAGCTCATGAATGATAAACAACATCCTTCCAATTCCTGTAGACAGGGATCCAATCACCGTAGTCTATTAGTTAGTGTATTGACTTATTAGACGTAAGGTCACGGTTCAAACCACAGGTCAGACATCAAAAGCGAAAATATGAAAAAAAAACAAACAAAATTCTAGCAAAAAAAAATCTCTGAGAGCAAATAAAATTGCCATGAAAAAGTTTCTCAAAAATCTGTTCTGAACACACACAACATAAGTGGTGTGATAAGATAGATTGTAATCCTGACTGACAGGTTG
>QOCX01003680.1:0-16806 GCA_005959815.1 Sarcophaga bullata | reverse complement strand
CCTTACCATGTATTTTATTTTGCCATTTAACTATCTTTTAAAAGCTCTGTAATTTTCCATAATAGTTATTCACATACTATGTACATTGATTGTTGTGCATTACATATATGTAAGCGGAATAATAAAAATCATTCAATGACTATTTATATCGAATCAATTTCTTTTAGGATTACTTTCGAAAACAAAAACATTGCGATAACGTGATAAATTTTTCAACACTTTACAGTGTCAAAATGTTGACACAATAATGAAATATTTTTTTCTTTTTATTTACATACATACGAGGCATCATATACACAAAGACATTCTCTACTACTCTCTCTACAACAGCTGTCGTACATTTCACATTCGATACAATTGCAATCCAGCAGAGACATCAGCTGTTGTCTTGTACACAAGGACAATCTCAAAATAAAAAAGTGTGACCTTTTTGCATACATTATAACTGAAATGTAAAGTTTAATATTCTTCTTCTTGTGTGAACTTTGAACTCTTGAATTTTCCTATTCATACTGAAAGTATGCTCTAAAGGTTATTATATTGTAATGAAAGTGTATTAGATTTTATAGTGATGTAAATAATGATGAATAATAGGGGCATTAGTGTAACACATCAGAATTTGATGAGAAAATAAGTAAAATTAAGTCATCTTAGTCTAGTAAAAGTTTAAATTTAAAAATGTAATAAAACAAAAATGGTTTGAAATTTACACAAATTTGTTTTTCTGATACGAAGTGCAATTGTGCCAGTTAGAAATGAATGATATTTCACTCATATGGCTGCTACGACTGGCCTCATAGTTCCTCATACGATCGGACCAATCTTCGTTTACTGTTTCAAGTGTAGAGAGTCGTAGCTCGACAACAGCACTAAGAATATTGGCCCTCAAATGTCTCTGGTTTGTCGGCATAGTACTTCTCTTTAACGATGTCCCACACAAAATAGCCCAACATTGTCAAATCGCAACTTTTTGGCAGCTAATTGCCATCACCATTTTGCCTAATTAAACAGGAATTTGCACCATCCTGTTGAAACCAAACATCATTCACATTAATATCATGACGAGCATGTACAAAAAAATCGATTATCATGGTGCGATAAGTGTCTCCATTGACAGTAATGGTTCCGTCTCTACTGCATGCAGTCACTCATGATGGTTACATTGGCTTCCGTAAGACCATGTGTGGGTTTTCGGAGCCCCAAATACGGAAATTTTGCTTTAAAATGTGCTTCATCCGAGCAGTTTCGCATTGGCTCATCTAGCAAAGCGAAAACGTATCGAATGGTCATGCGGCTTTAACTCTTGAACTCTCTTCTCACAATTCAACGTCGATAACGAGTTCCAACATCGACGCCGCGCCGGCAGCAGGACGGAAGGCTCGAGGAGTATCTGGTTCGCTAGGCCTAACTCAGGCCAGGTGGAGGAGACACGCAGTCGACTTTGATGCAACAATAATACATTTCACCAACTTTCAGCTATAAACTATGCGAGACCACGCCTGTTTAGTCTTCTCCTGCCAACGCAAACTTCTATACGACATTTCCTATCGTCTTTGTTTTCGCAATAAATTGCCAATACAATCCAACGGTGCTCCAAGTATATAGCAATTCTTTACGTTTAGAGGAGATAATATATTACCAGAGTCCAACGAATATGTTGTTTTGCTTAGTAGTCTGTGGTTTAACTCTGGGTCATATTAGCTCAAAAATACGAAATACAATAGTAGGATCCCACCACTAGGATTAAATTAGCATACGCAACTGAATGGGTGTGAGAAGCTAGGTTGTAACCCTGACTATAAACAAAATCTCATTGATCAAATTAAGTAAGAAAAAAAATGAGAAAATTGCTAGAAGTATCCGCATTTATTGGCAGTTTTTATATACTACCGTATCACGCAGCCAGACGAATGTGTTTGCTTAGTAGTCTGTGGTTTAACTCTGGGTCATATAGCTCAAAAATACGAAATAATAGTAGGATCCACCACTAGGATTAAATTAGCATACGCAACATGAATGGTGTGAGAAGCTAGGTTGTAACCTGACTATAAACAAAATCTCATTGATCAATTAAGTAAGTAAAAAAATGAGAAAATTGCTAGTAAGTAACTGCATTTATTGGCAGTTTTTATATATATATAAGCAAATTTCATTTCTTCTTTATGAATTTATTGTTTTTGCTTAAATATTCTTTGTGAATTATGCCTAAAATACACTTTCACCCTTCGAAAAATGGACATTCCATATTGTTTCGACTAATTACACTAAGCGACAAAATACAAAAAAATTAAATACACCCGAGTAAATACCTAGCCTAAGTTGTTCAGTTAGTTAAATAGAATTCAAAAATATTTTTTTTTATATTTCTCAAACCCTCCAAACTTGTTTTATTTGACAAAAACTATTGTTTTGGACTTAACGCAGAAATTTATTGATTACACAAACATTTCTGAACCAATATCCAAAATTTAAACCTTATTGGAAAGGAGAGGGATGGGCCTTTCAAACGATATAAATACATATATTATTTGACTTAATATGCTATAAGGTTTGATGAAGTAAACTTGACAATTGCGGATTTTTTTCATATTTTTCAAGTTTGTCCGTTCAGAGTAGCAAACTTTAATTGAAAATACTAAATAAATAATTGAAAATACTGTAAGTGCATTATCTCGTGAAGAGATTGAGATTTCGTTTGATAATATCATCCAGATATAGGATCGACAATATTTTGATGTTCTGAATCCGGTACAACGTATCTATTACCCGCCTTTCTATATGGATGTGAAATGTATGCATGTCAACTGTTCCAGGAGCGTCCTCAATTAACACAAAGTCGATTACAATAAGAAAACATAATTTTATAACAAAGACGATATTCAATTTTCTCCTATTCCTTTCACCACCTACCTAATCACTTTTAAATAATTAACAACACACCGAGGTTTAAAAATTAACCTCCGAAATATTTTAGCCAACGTTAATACATAATTTGTTTTTTTACTGATTGTTTATTAATTTTACTTTCCATTTTTGAAACGAATATTTTCCCCCTTGTGTTCTTTCCCCTGAAAAGCTTGCTTTATTATTAAATATTTTGTTATTAATTGTTTATATTTATTTTAATTATACCATAATTTGTTATTATAATATAAAAATTTTAATTTGTTTTTGTGTATTATATTTTTAAATTACCGTTATCCTTAGCGCTTTAAGCACAATATATTAATTATGTGTTATTAGTGTTGATTTTATTAAAGAAATAAATGAACAAGTTCAGAGAATAAGAGAATGACATCTAAATTAAAATATTACCGCCTCTCGCTTAATTGCCTTAAGAATAAATATAGGATTGCAAGGGCCATCATTACAACTTGCTGTTAACTTAACTGCTGTTTTGTTATTATAAGTGATCAATAAGATAGAAATAAGCGTTAAGCTAAAGGGAGGATCATCCTACCGGTAACTCTTAAAGTTAAGTTTATGCATGACCTTGCCATATTATCCATTATTTTCGATATGGCAACTTGTAATATAAAAAAATGAACAAATACAACAACAACAAAAAAAAAGCCAGTCGTTGCAACTGCGTTTAAAAAAACATGTTTAAGGGAACAGTTTTTATCGGCATTGCTTCGTCACTGCCATATTTTTGAAAGTGTTAACTTTATTTTATCTGTAAGTTGTAATAACGAAAAAAGTTAGAAGTACTTTGCACCTTTGTACCTTTAACTAAACCTAGGTTTAATGGCCCTTAACCTTGTTTATTTCTGTTCTTACAGTGGGCAGATTTCAATTTGATTGATATTTTGCTTTAATATAAAATTTGCCTATAATCACAGTATTTTAGGTTATGATAAAGCTGACACAGGGCCAGATATTCGGAAATTAATTATCGATAATTTTAATTTTTTAAGCTGGAGCATATACATATTTTTGCTTAACAAGAAATAAAATTATTCGTAATTTGCCTTAGGTTAGGTAAGCCTGTTGTTCCCAGGCAAGTTCTCCAGGTTTTGGTCCTGACTGAAGGGTTGCAATGACCAACTATGTTTGTTATGTTATATGAACAATTTAATAGAGCATTTTTAATAATGTTTTTATATTTAAGTAAGAACGGCCTTGATACTGAAATCAATCATCATTTCAAAAAGAAAAAAAATCCAATTTTATAGAGGAAATAAAATAAATTTATGAAAAACTAGTTTTCTTACCAATTCATTTCAATTCATACATTCATTGATCCAATATAAGAAATGTATACTTGATAAAAAAAATGTTCCCATTCAAAAACCTTCTCTAGCAACTCGGTTACCGTTGAATGCTTATAATTGTGCAGCAAAGCGGATATGGATTATTTAGCTTATATTGTATTTTCAATATGATGTATGAAATTGTTGAAAATGTGGCACAAATGCCTCCCAGTAAAAAAGGTTTTTGTTTTTGTATGTATGTATTTGTACAGAATATGTGATAGTGTGCAATTCATTCTTTTTACGCATTCAACCCGTGCTGTGGTCCAGCATGTTTTTATCACATGTCAGTTCTTTTTACTCATTTTTCAATGACACTTAAGGATTTGTGTTTGTACTTTATGCATGTATTTTTTTCGATTCTGTCATTCAGGTTTATAACATACGAGTATACAGTGAGCGTAAAAATAAACTGCACGCTTTATTTAGAATTATTGTTTTTATATAAAATTCTCGTGTCACGGTGTTAGTGGTTAAACTCCTCCGAAATGGATCCACCGATTTTCATGAAATTTTGTGTGCAATCGGATAGGTCTGAGAATTGGCCAACATTGATTTTCATATCCCTAAATATTAAGAGGGCGTGGCAAATCATTAAAATGGAATATTTAGGTACATATTGATCATAGACGAATAAAATTTGGTAGAATCGATACCGACAATTCCACCGAAAATGGGCGTGACAACTCTCCCCCTTTAAGAAATACCTATAAGTCGGCTAATTCGATGGTTTATAGCTACATATTTATAACATAGCAATTACCTTCAGCGATAAAGCCGGTTTTTGCCTCAATGAAAAAGTTATCTAACAGAATTGTTAAATTTGAAGTGAAAACCATTCAGAGTTGCCTATGTCCCTTATGCGTTGTAAGTCTGTGGCATCATTGGATCATACTTCTACAAGTTTGCTAAGTATTGTGCAAAGTTATTGATCAATTTTATTTTATTTTTTGTTCAAAATGAAAGGACTGATCATAGTTGACATGCGGTTTTAAGAAACGAAGGCATGTCATCAAGATTATATAATCTTATACTATCACACTATGATGGTTGTTATACGAGAAGTCTGTGATATAAACAAATTTCTTCAATAAAACTAACTGGTTGTATTCAATGTTTTCCTTTAATTGATATACGATGTATGCGCTGTCGAAAAGATGAGGTTTGTTGTCATGAATATGGTCTACAACTTTTTAGCCCTATCCGAGCTGGTTTCCAATGTCTACGGAAATAAGGACTAGCTTGTCTTTTACGATAGTATCTTTGCATTGCATGAGTAGTGGTTCAGTTTAATACCAAATCATCGAAATTAATTATGGTAGCAGTAGC
The DNA here is from genome assembly GCA_005959815.1 of Sarcophaga bullata. Lineage (NCBI taxonomy): Eukaryota > Metazoa > Arthropoda > Insecta > Diptera > Sarcophagidae > Sarcophaga > Sarcophaga bullata. The sequence continues at coordinate 11,224 of QOCX01003680.1, read as the reverse complement.
GGAAATCGTTTTCATTTTATTTAGCAGCAGTTGCATAGCCCGTCATTAAAAAGCTTGCATCTATCCATAATCAGCCCTCAATTAAATTCTATTTGTACCGCAACTTTGACTCTGGCTTTGTTTAATTTCCGAAGACATTTCTCATTTTTCCTATACGTTTTTCGGGTTCCGTTGCATAAATTACTTCATACTGAAGAGATTACGTTGTTGATCAGCAATCATGTGCCTTAATTCTGCTAAAATTATTGCGACGAATTTTTTTATGGGAACTGTGTAGTTTAGGTTCACAAAATAATTTTTGTAGTTAAGCATATTGACAGTAATATCCGTCAAAGACATAGTTGTGAGGAATTAAATTTTATTTTATGATGATGAAATTTATATTTTTCTACATAAATTATATAAAAGCAATAAGAGTAAGAACAAATAGTGTATTTTGTCTAATATAAGACACTATTGGAACCCACTATGGCACCGTCGGATGGCGTAAAACTTAAAAAATAGCGTTTATTATAATAAACTTCAGAGTTTAGACAAAAACAAAAATTTATAAATCTGTGCACGTATGAACAGAGGTTACCCATGAATTTTTAGTTTGTAAGAGAGAGGAAAATAAGTGAGTGAATATATATTTATTTAGGTCAAAGAAATGTGTGTATGTAATATACGCTATTTTGTTCCTCATTTCATCAATATGCATAAAGTTATACATTTGGCTTAAAATTAGGGAATTTTTTTAGAGATATTTGGGGGAGCAGCAACTTCTTGGTTCATAAATTTCCTCCACCTACTAATAACAAACCTTTTAATTTTTGCTAGAAAAGAATTGCTCTATGTTTACAAAAAGCTGTTCCCTTTACTTAATTCATTTTAAGACTTAAAATGTCATTTAAGAATATATTACAATGGATTATTAATAAAGATTTTTTAAAATTTTTATATTTAAAATATTTTTTTGAGTGTAACCTGCGAAAAAACAGGTTATAGGAATCCGCTAACCATGTGCACTTCGACGCAGTCTAATCGACTCGATAAATAAAAGACTAAGCAATGTGTGTGAATTGTGCTATGAATGGTACTCCCTGAAGTAGAATCTCCATTTGTCTCTTGCTACTGTATGTTCGTAGCTTTGTTTGAAAGATAGTTTGATCTTGAGCTTTCTTACTTGTTCCTTGTCCTTTTTGTTCCCATTCCATCCAATTTTCGTCTCATTATCTGTGCACTCAGTTTTGTTGTTGGTCAGCGTATTGAAGGAGTAGTTTAATCAATACGAGGCCTTTTTTACCATCGAAAACTTATAAGAGTTTCTGTAAACCTTTAAATACATATTTTGAAAAATATTAAATGTTGAAATTTATTTTAAACTGACAGAAATTATGTCGTATATAACAATTAATGTACCATATTTTGGCGTACACTGTATTATACGCGTTTAAAATTGCGCAAAACCGGAACAAAAGCTTAATGTACGGAGGGGGAAGTTATCATAACATAGTAAGCCCTCAAAACATTTTACAATATTTATCACATAATAACATAACAGTATTTTCACTATAATTGTATTTTTAAATACATTATAAATCATGATGATAGAAATTAAAAATGTACGCCTATTATTCTGTGCGAAAATATTCGACGAAATTGTAAAAGTTGTTGGACTAAAGAAAAAATCGAAAATTAATTCGAGAATAAACCTGCTCTAATGTTCTTATTGATGATATCATTTCATCAATTATCGATACCTGAGTAACACTGACTTTACCGTGAATCATCTATCACTGACCTATGGTCTAGACGTAACATTGAAAACCACAGCACTTATAGGTAATAATGAACTACATTTCTGTGATCGTGGTTATAAGGATCCACTCCAATAGGATAAACAATCGATATATGGGGTTTTCAGGTGTGCTGATTTCGAATTTGATGTAAAAATTCACAAATTCAAAATGGGACTCAATCATGGCAACAAATTAAATTTCAACAGATTTACATCAAATTCATAGTACGGGGGTTTTGAAGATGCTGATTCCAATCTGAAATAGAAGTTTTCAAAAATTCAATATAGGGATCCAATATGCGACATAAATGTTAAAATTTATACAAACACATGAAAATTGGTGTACGGGTGTTTGAAAGCCTAATTTCGACATCTTAGGTAAAATTTTCAATTAAAAATGGATCCAATATCGCGACATTAGATTTCAAAATTTCTTCCAGATTTGCATGAAAGTCAGCTGTTTGTGAATTTTTGAGGACGCTCAATATCGAATCTGAAGCAAATCAATTATAACAATTTCTTCTTATTTCAGTGGGGTAAAATTGGTTAACTATGTTAACTTTTTTTGTCTAAAGCTATAAAAAAAAAAATTAAGTGGAAAATCTTATAAACAATTCATTTTCTTCAAAACTATAAAGCACTTTTATTTTCCATATTTACTTTTTTTTCATGCTATCATCTATTGAAGTTCTCTATTTCAAAAGCTTGACCAAATTACACTGTATAAACTGCTCTCAAACAATGATTTTGAACACCCGTTAAAAAGTCATCGTTAATCTTTTAGAAAAACGAAAAATGGTTTTATTAGCTGCGATATGTTGTTTATCAAATCCCAAAGCAGAACATTACTAGTTTCCCTTCCCTACTTCCTCAACTTTTTCCTTCATCTTAAGGACGTTTCTGTGCAATGGGTCAAATTGATCTCCGGGTACTGTACTTGTCCCTTATGACAACTACACGTCCTCTAACTTAACGTAATCTAACATTAGTCTTTCCATAACATGTTTAGTACCAGTTCCAACCATGGTACATGCATGACAGGGACATCCCTGCATGTAATAGTCAATCTAGTATTCCAAACTTCTTAATATTCAATTAATGAAACAAAAATGAAAAGGATACGGGGATGACTGGGTATGGACAAGAGTTTCGTAATATATTAATAAATTTGTTTATTTAACAAAAAACGTAGAGAACATGAAAAACTTGCTAATTTCAAACCTCTTTTGCTTTTACAGAATTTTATTGCATAAAAAAAAGTAGTTTTAAAGGTGGCAGCAAAAGAGTGAGTATCTAGCTAGTTTTGACACTGCGTGTGCTGGCCCACATTGTTCCGATAGCAAACTACCATGGCACTTGGATATCAATAAGAGTAAAAGTTTGATTGTTTTTGTATATTTTTCTTTATTTAAAAAGAATTTTTTTTTTTTTTTTCAAAAAATTTTTAAACAAACTGCTTTAAATTCACAAAAATGGGTCATAAATAAAGTTTATTGTGTTGGAAGTTATCTACGGCTTTACAGTAATTTTGCTCTCAAGGTAGTATAATAAAATAATAAATTGTAACAAACGAAACAAAAGTATTCATATCGAATAGGCAAAAAGAAAACCTGAATATATTGTGAACCCTTTAGCGTCCACAGAGATACACAAAAATCTGAGTATCTAAAAATCGGGTTATGTTTATTTATTATTTGTAAAGATGAACGCCTATCCTTATGTCTTCTACTAAAATCCGGGAGTTATTGATTTCCATTCAATATATATATATAATATAGGAATATATTATATTTTCCAAAGTATTGACAAGTAAATCTTATTTTAAAAATATATAAATGTTTCTTACTGTTGGAAACATAAAAAATTATTGTAAAGCAAAAATACATTAGTGCCTAATGGTATCAATTATATGAAACTTTTCTACTAACATTCACTTTATTTAATTACTTTTGGTATGGAATAATTTACAAAGACGCTGGAGTTAATTGTGATCGAAGATGAAATATAGTATATATTGACCGTAGACAAATAGTGACCACAAAGAAAGATGAATAATAGCTTTTTAAACAAAACGAACAACCGAAGCGGCTCTAGTGTTAACGTAAAAGATACGATTTCGAACCGGCACAAATGCTTCACTTTTCAACATTTACAATCTAACTGCACATGCTATGTCACTAGTAATAATTATTTGTTTTGAATAGCGTGAGGGAGCACAGCATTCCGTATATTTTTTCTCTTTCGGATGTATTCAGTCAATAATCTTTTAAAACTACAAACTAATAAGTTGGTAAAGGAAATATTGAAAATAATCTGATAACAAATTAGGAATGAAATCGAGATTGCCCATAATTTTGAGATGCTGGTCTTCAGATATAATACTGGCGTACCGTGTCGTACATCAAACGTCATGCTAAATACTATGGTTTGAAATTCCCCTGGATCGTCATATGTCACAAAGAACGAGGTTTAAGCTAAGCACAGACAGAAATTTAAGCACACACATGCATCGATGGCGAATATAAATTATAATCTTTACTCGATTTGTAACAAACATTTAATTTTATTATATAATTATATTTCCTAAACGATCATAGGGGCACATAACTATACACTCCCAAGAAAAAACGGACAAGCTGCATTGATATGGTAATTTGTAATTTTGAACTCTAAAGAATCATCCAAATAAGCAAAATGATAACTTTGCTCGCATTAGCCTTAAAGTCGTCAACTCTAATGGCCTAGAAACAACATCTTTTGTTGTTAGCATCTGATAAGGATGAGTCTCATAAATTTTTGTATTGCATGTCGTCATAACTCTGTCTAGGTAGAGCGTTTGGTATTAGACATGAGGCAAGTTCAATGTCCAAAACTCTGTACCGGCACTGATGTATAAAATTAGCAACATAACATACATTATAGTACGTGGTATGCATATGACTCAACAAATTTGAAAATGATCATTAAAATTATACGTTGCTACAGGTTTTGGGGCTTTAATTTTAATTATACCTAAAGTGTTAAGTGTATTTATTAAAAATATTAGAAAGGAACTTTTAAAGTAAGAATGGTAAATATTCCATGTAAGATAATTCGTTGAAATTTTTAAAATAATTCCATTATATGGCTGTAATTTAAATCGCGATTCTATCAAAAAGGAAATCAGGTTTTTCATTCAAAATTATTATAGATAGGAACAACTGCTGGCACTCATATGCAGAAGCTTTAGGTGCACAAATTTCTTTCCTTTGGCTCACTTTATTAGTTTTGCTTTCATAGCAACAGCATAGCATGTGGAGTTGATATCAGTCACTTAACCCACCAGAATATCATCTCGACACCATTAACCCATTAGTGCTCAGTGGCAAAACATAGTTGCCAGTAGAGTATGGCCTAGTTTAGCTCAGAGGGAAATTCGAGAGTAAAAAAAAAACGTAAACGTTAGAAATTTGATTTATCTATCTATTTATTCAAACCGCCCACAAATGCGATCAAAAAATGTTGGTGGGCCGTTTTTGCATGGGCAAATTGAGATACTTGTGTCCAAGGTTGGTGCTGTTCCAATGTGTGGGCCATAATATAGCCACGCTTTGTTTGAAATTTAGATAGACAATATGCAATGTTTCTTTTAAGATCATGTCGAATACCAATATTTAAACGAGGGTAAGATTATCTCCTACTCAAAACTATGCAAATAAATAGCACTCCGTTTTGATAGAAAAGATCATATTACATTATTATAAGTGTGGATCAAAAACAATCGCTGCAAAATTGATCCTTCATTTATGATGTAAAAAATGCAAATTTTTCTTCATGAAATTATGTTAATTTAAATTTGTTAGGTATCTGCCCAGTGCCCAGTTGTCAGGTCTAAAATTCCCATCTTCGCTCCAATTGCTCGCAAAGTCGCTGGAAAAAACAACAAAACAAAGAGAGTTTCTTAGACCATAAGCAATACGACTTAAAATCCGTCTTCAGAGATCGTTCCGTACAAGTCACAGACTAATCAGAAAATGTATAATATTAATGTTATTGTATGGTTTTTTTCTTCAGTAAATTTCCATTTTAAATTTAAAAAGCACATTGACGTTTTCTTGCAATAGATTAATTCGATATGTTCAACACATTTTGGGATTCTCAATTGAATTTTTAGGGCCATTAATTATAACATCCCGTAAATTGGTTTATAAAAAAACCTTAGCTAGGGGGATTCTGGGTAAAGTTACCTTACTTATTTTCGTTATTACAACTTACAGATAAAATAAGTTAACTTTTTCAAAAATATGGGCAGTGCGGGCAATGCCGATAAAACTACCACTTAAACAAGTTTTTTTTTTATAATCAGTGGCAACGACTGGCTTCCTTTTTTTGTATATGTTGCCATTTTGTTTATATTACAATTGCCATATTGAATAATAGATAATATGGCAAGTTCATGCATAAACTTCACTTTAAAAGTTACCGGGAGGATGATCCTCCCTATATTTTAACCGCTTAACTCTATCTTATTAGCCACTTGTAGTAACGAAAACAATTTATCTGTCAGTAAAATCCTCCCTTTAGTTAACGGAAAGTTTTAATAACGGCCTTAGACATTTAAATTACGTGAACTGTATTAGTAAACCAAATTGCAATAACAGAACATTAACATGATTTCATTTTGATGTGTCAGCCTTTTGCATTTAATTTTCACGGAAAAGTTATTAAAAAAAATTTGATTAAAGTGTACAAAGATTATTTTCATTTATAATCTTATATTTAATACCACATAAGAGTTAATATATGTTACCGCATTGGCTGACAAGGGAGATGGATATAAATTGCTAAAGCATTCTTCCTTGAATATAATTGAGTCATAGGAAACTACGCCGATATTAGAGACTACGGAGATATGTATTCATGTAAAGAAAAGAAGAAGAAAGTAGAAAACTTTTTAAATAAAAACATTTCATGCATGAAACTTAAGTTTTTATGTTCCGGCGTGTATTTTTTCTGTTTTGATTTTATAGTGACCTTAATGCGTTCGACGTCTAGACTTTAGTCTGATTCGTAAAGAACAATGCATTTAAAACAAGAGTAGTTTCTTTGGGGCGGGTGTCTGTAAGTGATTTTTGTAATTCACATCCACTAAACAATAATAAATCATTTTATTTTTACAATGTACTTTGAGAGCAGCATTTAGGACATAGACACATACATACGAGTGTATATATGTAACATACATAAACAAAAACCATATGGACAAAGACGATACACAGTCCAACAAACAGGAATAAATATATATGAAGGAAGGAAATGAATTTAATCTCTTTGTAATGATTTTTAAAACAAAACCGTTTTTTTAACTGTAATCATTTTAAACTTTATAAAAAATTGCCCTAAAAAATTTGCTTAATTTTTCCAAAAGTACTATCTTTCTAAATTTCAGTTGTCAACATTGTTTTATCAAAAATAACAAGTAAATATGCAAATCATTATCAAACATCAAAGTATTCAAATACAATTCTACTTTAGAAATGTTAAATCGTGATACGAATTTTTTAAAAAACCAATTTTTCGAAGTGTTCGATTAATTTGTTTATTTTTGCGTAAGATTTTTCCATAAAATATGAAGCAAAAATGGCAGAGCCGAGCAAAAAAAATTGTGATGTATTTCGTATGACCACTTCCAACATGTCAAGAACCCAATCATATGGCTGCTAATGTAAAGATGCTGATCTGGCCCCCACAATCGCAACAGAATTAACAGACTTACTCTTGCACACATTGCCGATATGAGTCCAAGAGAGTATTTAGGAGATTATTTGGAAGAACGGTTATGTAGTCGCAAAACCCCATACAAAAGTCAACTGAAAATCTAGCTTCTGAGTGAATGACGGCAAATATGAACAGAACACATTGATACATTCAATTCCAAATGGGTTAAATGGAGTGCTTGACTTTAAGGGATAACCTACTAAATATGAGGGATACCTTTTTAATACGAGGTGTGAACAAAAAAAAAAAAACAGTTATTTTCAAATTTCGTGAGTTACGTATGTTCGATTTTTCAATGTCATAGACATGCACCCATGATTCGTCACCAGTTATGACCTTTTTGAGCAAATCTTGATTGTCGTTGACGACGTTTAACTTCTTCTGAGCGATGTCCATGCGACGTTGTTTTTGTTCAAAATTTAGCAGTTTTATAACAACCTTCGCTGCCACACGTTCTATGCCTAAAACACCCATAAAAATTGCTTGTCATGAGCCGAGCGATATGCCAACATCATCAGCAACTTCTTTAATAGTGACTCGACGATTATCCAAAATCATTTTCTTCATTGCTTCAATGTTTTCATCGGTTGTTGACGTGCTAGGGCGACTATCGTTATTGACATCTTCTCGGCCTTCCTTAAACCGGTTATACCACAATTGAACTTGTGTTCTACTCATAGTAGACTCGACAAACGCCACAGTCAATATTCCGAATGTCCTTTTTCATTTTTTACACAAAACTTAATACAGTTTCTTCGATTCATTTTTCTCGAATAGCTAGAAATTCGAAGAGCATACCAAAACACGACTAACTTTTTATCCTGTCAAGACAAACTGCAATCCAAAATGGCTAATATTGCGACATATCACAACAGACATGTGTACCAAAATAACAGAAAAAAAAAAATTACGAAATCGAACTACGTAACTCACACGAAATTTGAAAATAACGGTTATTTTTTGATACACCCTAGTATATTTTGCTCTCCATAACTTCCTTTAGCTACCCTGACCACTTACCACGTCTATCCTATCGGAACATGAAAAACAAAACACTGCCTTTAAAGGCAAGGTGTAGTAATGGCTTTAGTTTAGTTTACATATTACATTAGCAATTATTTTAAAATAATCTGAAAGAAATCTATTTATGGTCCTCCTATGTTATTTCATTAATGAGTGCTCGAATTCCCAACATGTACTCCACAAGTATTTTCACGGCCAATATGTTATTGGCAGCATCACATTTTCACAGGTTCCATGAAAAATCGTGTTTCGCTTGGTTCTTATTCTCTGTACACTCCGGCTTTGGCAAGTGCTTGTGGTCAATACAGCGTGAAGTATTTTGTTGAAAAACACTTAACGCTTTAAGCGTCTGATGTCATTTGAAAAACTACCTACCTCTAAGTTTCAGTTAGTAGTTGAATTTCAAAAATATTTTTTTTTTTATAGTTTCCGAACCCTCAAAGCTTGTTTATTTAACGAGAACTGTTTTTCGGACTATTACGCGAAATTTATTGATACACAAAACATTATGAACGATGTCCAAAATTGTAAACCTTCATTGGAAAGGGAGGAATGGACTTTCAACGATACACACACACATATATATATTCATTTAACTTAATATCTATGAGTTTGATGGCGACGGTAAACTGACATCAATGCATTATTCTTCAACTTGACTTTTCGTTAAAAAAATTTAGAATTTTTGTGGGATTTTGATATGTTTATCGGAAAATGTGCCACTTTCAGCATTGAGCGAGTTACCAGAAGTTGGCCTATGCTTTGCCAAAGGGAAATACATAAGTATTTGCAAAAAATAAAATATTACCGACTTTTGGTAGTCGTTCCAAACGTTGAATTGAACATATTTTGTGATAACACAATCAAGATCCATCAAAATCTGAAAGTTTCTTGACTGAAAGTCTCATTGATAAGATAACATTTATAAAAAATAACACCAACTGCTTTTACTATAATTAGAAATACTGTAATTCTTTGTCCGATTTGGATCAAACAAATTTCAATCCTTTTACAAGATACAATGCACTTTCAGAATGTCATCATTTATGCTTATATTTTTCCTAATTAATTTTGTAATTACGAATAGCTAGAACTGATAAAATATTGAAAAAAAATCATATCTTTCCAAGTTTACCACGATTAAATCGTCACTAAGATATAGAGTTTGAAAAAATGTCTAGTACACGCCGTCTAAAGTTGATCTCCCCCTTCTAATAACAACTTTGGATTTTTGAAGTTAGGTTCAAAAATATTTTGGTAATCAATTAATTTTGGTGAAAAGATCTAAAAAAGCGTTCCGTTAGTTGTCAAATTTTTATCCGCGCGTAAATTTTTGTTAGAATTTAAAGAAATTGGCTCTATTGATGAAAGTATTTTATCGATACGTTCTTGAGTGCATGAATTGGACAACGTTGACCATAAAATTTGATCGATACGACATTCCGTAATAATTAATTTAGTTGTGTCACATTGTTAGGTTAGAAAACATAAAGTTTTGAGTTTGTTGGTTAGCACTTTGTAACACAAATTTAAAAATACTTCAAATCTGATCGGTTCTGTAATCGACCCATAAACTATGTAAGCATGGAACTGATAAAATACTATCATGAGCTGAGCATTTTTATAATAATTGAGTTGACTTTTTGGGATGGCTTTCCCATATTTCTTTAAAACGCATGGTTGGCCGGGCCCGTTGAGTAGGGGATCAACGGCGAGCAATATAGGTTAATGGATTGACACCTGATTATCAACTTCGTTTGGCATGAATTTCATGACCTGGACATCAATGACATATGGTTTCAACAGGACACCGCTACGAGCCGCACAGTTAATGCCACATTTAATATTCTGCACGTTGTGAGCGCATGGTTTTCTTAAGTGAAGTAATCAGTTCTACCGATGTCGTTCAATTTGACCCCGTTAAACTTTTTAAGTCCCTCCTGCACGCCAGAATACTTATGCCATCCTAAAAATTCAGCCTGACTTATGTGCCAGAGTTGGAAAGTTGGATATTTCGTATGCACACCAACCAGAATAACCGTGGCGGACATTTGCACATCCACACATAATGGCATGAAAAAACTTGTCTTTTACATTAGCGCTTAATGAACGACCTGATTTAAGTTGTATTCTGCATGAATTTTCTCGTTGTTCATCATTATTTTATTTCAAACCTATTTGCCATTATTAAGGTTACACTCATTTAAACAAGAGCTATTAAAATTATTTTCCCGCTATTTAATTCCATCTAATTTCTGTTAATCTCCATTTTTTCCCCTTAGAATTTTTAATTTCAGTTCTGATAAAATATTTATGTTTAGTTGCCGCATTATGTTCAAAATATTCGTAGTTGCTTGCCAAATGAAAATGGAACTAATTAAAGCAGAAATAAAAACAGCTGAATACGAAGAAAAGCAAATGATGCGTTTAATTCAGTATGAATAAAAAGTTTTTTTCTTTTGTTGTTTTTGTGTTATGTTTTTATTCCTGTTCTATTTGAAGAATCAATAAATCTCATCGCGTACTGAAGCTTTAACAATAATGATCAAATAAAATTCTAATTAAATTTAATTGCCGTCTATCAATTACTACAATATTCGTTGTGTTTTAAAAGAATAAAAGAGAACCAAATGCAGTTTGTTTAAGCAAACATGAGTCGCACTC
>QOCX01003679.1:0-16810 GCA_005959815.1 Sarcophaga bullata | reverse complement strand
TGTATGTTTAAAACCATTTTATTACTTTGCTTTCGATATACTATTCTAGAGATTAAAAATTCTTTGCTAAAATCCTTTTTATGCATCTGTATCTGTTTGTTTGTGTATACACTCTTCACATGTGTATGTATACATATGTATGTGTGTGTTTGAGTATCTATTTTATAACATTTCTCTTTGTGTTACTAGACACTGGCTTGCACTCTTTTTAATTTCTTTCTTAATGTCTGTGGCAGGATATTTATTCATTCATTTAGTAACTTTACTGTATTTTATAGTATGTATGTGTGGTTGTTTTTTTTTTTTTTTTCATTTCACTTCATTGTAATTTACGTTCTTTACATTACCAAAAATCTAAAAAAAAAAAATTCTATGAAAACCAAAAATCTAAAAGAAAAGAAACCAGAAACGAAATTGTTTATCGCTGTAGTTTTCAATGTAAAAACCCAAAACATGTTTGTTTTTCTTTTTTTCTTTTTTTTTTTTTTTTTTACTGAAAAATCCTTGTAATAGTTTCTGTTTTTTTTTCTTTTCATTAATTTTTTTTCTTCTTCAATTTTAAATTTCTTTTTTTTTTTTTTGAATTGTTTTCTTAATCTTACTGTTGCTTTTGCTGCTGCTGCTGCTGCTGCTGTGGTTTGTCGTTAGAATTGTGTTTGACAAAAATTAATTTTCCTGTTTAGATTTTTTAAAAGTTTTTCTTCTCGTTTTTTTTTTTGTTTTTCTTTTTAATTATTTTTTTTTTTTTTTTGTGTTTGAAAATGTTTGCAAAATTATAATCAAATCGTTTGCATTTTTAAAATAATATTGGAAATATTGTCGTTTAAAAGCTTAAAAATGTCAGTCTTTAGTAATTTGTTTCTTTGTCTGAAATGAGAAGAGAAAAAAAAGACAGAAAAAAACAAAATTAGTAAAAATTTTATAAATTAAAAGAATTTAGTTTAAATAAAATAAACATAAATTTTCAATAGACAAACCTACAATGATTCTTACAGGTCCTTTCGAACTTCGAAGGATATAAGGGCCACTTTGTTGTAAACTACATTGTCATCTGTTAACTACATTGTCATTTATTTCAGTCTGTTTTTCTAAATCAGCACGACAAATATGCATTCAATATTGTACTCTCATCAATTTACGATCCCATAAGCGTCTTACCGTGAGAAGTATGGTGGTGGATAATTTTGAGTCCCTAGATCCAGTAAAAAAACGACCAACGTTCGTCAAACAAACAAACTGTCACTGTCCATAAAGTGTGTAAGAGAATCTTTAGCCTCTTGCACCACCAACTTTGCGAATTTTGCGACATCATGTATCATGGCTTCTAATAAGCCAGCTCACTAGCTTACACCAGGGTACGGTATCACCTTATACTACTTCACACTCTAACTTTGTTTCTTATGCCGCCAACTTATTTAAATTCGGAAACCATAATGAACTCTTTTGCTAATCTACATATTTTGAAAACTTAGCCAGCTTCCTTAGCCATCATACTATGTCCCTCTATACGAGATTATTAGGTCCTTAGAAACTATGGAATGGAACCTATCCAGCTATCCTTGGTATCCAGACCTTGGAATCTGACGTAGCTTACATTTTTAAAACGTTCTTGCTGGTAAAATTGCCTGATTTCTGTCAAAGATGGATAGTCGCACCGGAAAGTTTCCTTTTGTTCTACATGACGACCATAGCCAACCGATGTGTGTTCGCTAAATGAGCTCTGGAACGTTTGACAACTGTCCTTAATTTTCCGTGAAAAAATCTTCTCATTCCGCGGTAATGAGTACTTGAACAAACAAAATTATAGAATATGGAACGATATCAATTCATCTAAATTGTCCAATTCATTTCTAAAAACTCCTTGTTTGGAAGGCTGGAGGCATCATTGCTTCATATTTCGGGAACAACGATGGCCAGGCCATTACTATCAACTGCAACCACTATAGAGCTCTGATTGCCTGCTTCTGTTAGCTTGACTTAAATGATTGAGAGACCAAGGGCATGTGCTCATGCCACATTGGATATTCTGCAAGAGCGATTTGAAGGGCATGGTCATCTCACACCGAGTTGATTTTTACCCGTCATAGAGATTGTATGACTTGGCCTTGTATAGAAATTTTTCTTTACTGGGTTTTGTTGAGTCGCAGGTGTATGCGAATGAGCCACAAACCACAGCGGTTCTCAAGCTATCATATTTCAAAACATTGGTCAAATTAAGCCTGATTTAAGCGTCAGAAGAAAAAAAACTGTGTGATGATATCTTGTTTTTTTTTTTTGTTTTATTTAAATTTAAATATAGTAAGTGCTTATAAGAGACCCTACAGAAGTAATAACGTTCGATTCGTTAGTTACTTTGTAAAGTAAATGGCATTGGATGGGATCTCTGTTTCCTTATCCACAAAATAATTCAATTTGACTCCTATTGGCCTAACCCAACAATTGAAAAAATAAAAATATTTTATAACCTTACGTTACCATTGCTTTACAAAGGCCTATTGGACTCTAGCTAGCTTTTGGTATCAAAGCTAGACTCCAACCTAACCTACATTTCCTACAACTCAGTTTTCAATTCTTTCTCTCAAAAATTGTTCCCGGAAAGGCTACTAAATGTCATGTACTACATCGTTTGTTTATTATTTTTTTTTGTTCTTATACTTTACCATTTGGTCAGACTTATGTTATTCTTACTATAGACATCATTTATATGCTTTCCGCTTGATTTTTCCTTCATGCCGCATTGCTGTAAAACGAAAAGAAAAAGATTTTGTTTCAAATTTTGTTTCAATTTCAATCAAATATTTAAAAAAGAAAGAATAAAATCGATTCAGTTGGTTTTATAAAAAAGTAAGATATTTTGGCAATTTTAAAATTTAGTTTTGGGGAAACAAAAGTTGGTAACTCTAGCATTCCAGAACATACTGAAACTTAGAAAATCAAAGCAAATAGTTAGAAGATAAGGGATAATATGCTTTGTATTACAATTTTCCTTCTATTGAGACCAATACCATCCTTCAGGTCAAGATCTTGATTTGGTTGCACGAGTTACATGGAAGTTTAACTCATTTATTCAATCGTAGTGCCGGTTTTACGTTCTTAATAGACTTTCACGTAAATTTTGTAAATTTTCCATAAAAACCAAAAACAAATCTTTGCAGATTGTATTGTGTTTCATTTCCATAGAAGAACAGGACATTCATTTGCACAATAAAGTTTGGCCTTCAACAGCAATGCTTACGCCAACCTAGATATTTGCCAAGTTGAGACTGTAAATTCAGAGACCATTTGTTTGCAAATTGAAACGTTTCAACGACGATATGCAGATTTTGTAATGAAAAAATTTTCTGCCTAAGCAATATGTGTCCTGGTGATTAATTTGCTACTTTTTAGAAAGGTTCAGGTCTCATCGACAAGCTGAAAGCCCATATCCTGGCAAGCTCTTTTGCTTGCTAATTTCCTGAAGTTGATTATGAGTTGCTGTTCAGGAATACTTTTCCTACCCAGCTGATTCAGCTTGCCTAGATAGAATGGTGATCTGACTGTCATATAATATTGCTATGTTGCACAATTTTGATGGGGTAAATCTCCCCTTGGAAGACGCTTTCGAGTTTCTTATTGAGAGGCTCTTTAATACGTATTTCTTCATACAAATTCCATGTTAAATGAATTCAATTCCATTTTTTTTTAAATTATTTTGTTAAATAATTATGTTAGAAAAATGGTTCTCCTTTAGTTCCGCTAAATAATCATTAATCCGTCACACACACACACACATACACACACATGCATTTACTCTTGTACTCTTAATGAAGCATAGTAAGGTAAACGCAGGTTTATTAATGCGTTTTAAAGCATTTCCTTTAAAATAATTGCCAACAAACCCCTGGAAATTTAAAATATTTTTTTTTTTGAAATTTGGCTTTGTATTAGTTACTTAATTACATGTGTATGTGTGTGCGTATATGTGTTTATGATCTTGTGTTTATTGTTAACAACATGGTAAAACAACAATATCAACAACAATATTGAGAAAATACTGAATGTGCACGTGAAAATGAAAATGAAATTGTTTTATGTTGTCCATGAAATTAAACGTTTCTAATTGTTT
Source organism: Sarcophaga bullata (assembly GCA_005959815.1). Taxonomy (NCBI): domain Eukaryota; kingdom Metazoa; phylum Arthropoda; class Insecta; order Diptera; family Sarcophagidae; genus Sarcophaga; species Sarcophaga bullata. The sequence goes on along the minus strand of QOCX01003679.1, from coordinate 12,705 downwards.
TTAATTAAATTTTATTCTTTTCCTCTTCTTTCCTCCCCTGGCCTCTCTTCTTTTCTCATTCTGTTGCTGTGTTGTTGCCTTTAAATTCTTTCTTTTCCTAAGAAGACTAAGTTTAACTTTGCCAGCCAGTATGGGGCTGTTAAAGACGTTTTTTTCTTATTGTTCAAGAGAAATATTTTCTCCGATTAATTAAAAGCACAAAAAACAAGTTTAACGGCAACAACAAGTGTTGCCAATAGAAAATTTATTTCTTATTCTTTAAAATTTTGCCACTTTGTGGCTATGCAAAGCAATACAGCAATATGACATAGGCCGTTGGCGTAGCTGAGTATATGATTTAAATTCAATAATTTTCCTTTGTGACCTTTTGACCTTTTTGTATTTCTACGGATAGCAAATGATGGCGGTTAATAGGCAAATTTAATTTCATTTCAATTTTTTTTTTCTTTTTTTTTAATAATTTATTACAAATCCTGGCATTCAGAACTGTTGAAGTAACATGGTTAATTGGCATTATGATTTATGTGACATACTGTCACTGTGTGTTGAATAGGAAAACAACACATAAATTATTTGCAATTGAAAAACAAATTAATTGAATTTTTTAATCAAATTAACCAAAACGTATAATAAATATTACACCCTACTCACCAGGCTCCTCTGTCTTCCACAGGCTCCTCTTCACTTTTCAATAAACAGAAAAACGCTCATTTGTTCTTGTGGTCCAATCGCTTAACCATCTAATGAACATAATTTCAGGCACTTTGTAATTGGGCGTATATCGCACGAAGTTGCCATAGTCTAGTAGCTAGTATGTTGACTTATTAGACATGAGGTTACGGGTCAAACTTAAGGTCAGATGTCTCCAACAAAAAACAAGCTGGAGAAAATATTTCTTTGGCGACTTCCTTTCAGCAGATTTCTGGCAAAAACTCTGAGAGCAAAATAAAATTGCGATGAAAAGCATCTCAAAGCTTCTGTCGTTCAGAGTCGACTTTCAAAAACTGTAGGTCCCACCACTCATATATAAATTAACAACAACATAACAACAACGCACAACATACATAAGTGGTGAGAGAAACTAGGTTGTAAACCCGACTGAAAGGTTTTAAAGATCAATATGTCTATGTATGTCGAATGAAGTTGCCGTACATCTCGAGCACAAAACGAAACATGAAAACACATTTCTTTCGCGACTTCCTCTCAGCAGATTTCTGGCAAAAAGTTCAGGGTGTAAAAAGAAAAATTGCCTTGAAAAGTTTCTCAAAAAATCTGTCTTTCGAAACTTTCAACTTTAAACTGTATACTCCCTTCACACATCTATGAAAATAACAGACACAATACCAGTGATGTGTGAAGCTAGGTTGTAGTCCTGACTAAAGGGTTGTAATGATTAACTGTGTATGCATGCATGTATGCATCTTTTCTTTGAGGCATTAGTACATGCTCCGGCAGATTAAGTTCTACTTGGAATGTTTGAGCAAAAAATTCGTCCTAAATTATGCTTCCGCCTATGTTGGCTCACGTATATATTCATGGAAGAACAAAGTCTACGTTGGCTTGGACATGCCCTTCATAGGAATCAAGAAGCGCCTTGAAAAATACAGAAGAAGATGATCGAAGCTCCGATTTAAAGATCAGGTTGTAATCCACGATGAAGAATTGTAATGACCAATTGTATGTTTGTATGTAAGCATCTTTTCTTTGAGGTATTTGTACATGCTAAGGCAGTTAAAGATGTGCTTGGAGTTTGTGAGCAAAAAATTCTCCATAAAATATGGTAACGTCTAGGTTTCCAGCTGGTATAGACATGGGGTGAATTATGATCTGCTTGAACGTTTTTACTGACTTTGTCGTCGTTGGAAGTACCAAAGAACAACGTCTACGTTGGCTTGGACATGTCGTTCACAAGAATGAAGATTCTCTTGGAAAATGTAGAAAAAAACGATTGAAAACTCTAATGAAGAGATCAGGTCATAATCCAGAATGAAGGGTTGTAGAAACCAATTGTGTATATATCCATGCAAGCATCTTTCCTTGAGGCATTTGTACGTGCCTCCATGATGAAGTATGCTTGAAGTTTGTGAGCAAAAAATTCTTCACATAATAATATGTTCCCTTCATAAAGAGATCTTGTCGCCTTCAACGTTACGAACATTTGTGTGAAAAAAATAATGGAAGAGTGCATACGCTTGATCGCCACGTTCTAATAAATGTTTTACTGGCACACTTAACGGGAACTTGAGAATTCAAACCTATGTTTAGGCAACCCTCTCCCAACAGTCTTCAGTTAATAGCTCTGTGCGCTGATTAAATAATTGCTTTAAAAAATCGTTTCAAGTCGATTGGATATGTCGTTAAACGGCAGATTATACCACTCATGGTGGTGTTGTGAGATTATAAGTCCGATTAAAGGGTTGTAATGGCCAATAATATGTGTGTGTAATGGATTATCACATCCTTAGGAGATTATGCGAATAATCGATACTACGCCTTCCTTATGACTGCTACTCTCTACTAGAGCTTAGACTGCGTTAACTTGCTGTATATCTCTCGCATTATCTGAACTATCGTAAGTTGGATGCAGTATGTCCATGCCTTTTAGAATTTTTCAAACACTTTAAGAAAAAATCAGCTCTAAACCCATAGAAAGTCATCTGTAGGTTGATTTCCGCTAAGTCATCTGTAGGTAGACTTCTGCTAGATAGCAACCTTGTGCAACCCATAAAAACATCCTTATTTGGTGGTTTAAACAGCAAAATATTTGAAAATCTTTAATTTTCCTTTAAAGCTTAAAGAAAAAAGAATACAAAAAATTTAATTGTCGTACTTACCTCTTGTTTGGCTTCCCATTGCTTTCTGGCTGATTTATATTTTTCAAATTCATTACACCAGTGCGAGTATATCTTCTGATAATCGTTTTTCTTCGATGGTGGCGTACATCTGTAATTAAAAATTGGTTTCATTCAAAATACGAAAATATAACACTTAAGACATGTGTGAGTATATTACATGTAAATACCATGTAAATAATGTACTTGTGCAGTGTACTTATGCAGTGTTCATATATATAGCGTAAGTGTAAATGAAGGGTTTATAAATGAAATAAAGTTTGGAAAAAAGGCCAAAGATGTTGGGAATATTTGTTTAAATAAGCTTGTAACAACGGAGGGAGACAATAATAGCACAGTGTTTAAGATTTTTTGTTTGAATTTAAAATTTTATTTTATTGCTAGAATTTTCCCCACCACTGTCTTTGAAGTAACCTGTTCCTCTCGCTATATGATAAATGTTGTTGCAACGGAAAAAGTAAATTAACAGCACAATCTCACCGAAAAAAAGGAACTCAAAAATTAAAATGAAAAAGTAAAGAAAATTAAGCGAAAAAACGGTAAATGAAAATAAAACGGAAATTAAATAAACGAAAGGAAAAAGCGCTTCATAATTGCTGTCAACATTCAAAAGGGAAATCGATAAAAACGTAACAAAAAATCTCTGTGTAGCAACATTTGTATACAATGTTACAAATACAATACAAATATACAAATATTCATTACCAACGATATTTAACGATATTTTATTATGAAATAAATAAATTTTTAAAGAAAGAAAAAAAATTTTTTTTTTATCGAAAAAAAATTCCAAGAAATTTTTACGAATTATTAGGGAAACATGTTTAAGCATAATTTTTCCTTACAAAAAAAAAAAATTGTAATAAGTGGCATATTATTAATATTTAACAAAATGAACAAAAAAAAACCAAAAAAAAATTTTTTTCTTAGAAAATCTAAAAAAAAAACAAGACCTTAAGCGGATTTTCTTATTTCGTTATGCTGTTTAAAAATTTAGAACCTTTGCCAGCTGAGATTAAATCTATTTTTTTTTTTACATTAAACAAGCATTTCTTTTCTTTTCTTTTTTTAAATTATTTTTTCTTTTTATTTTTTTCCAAGCTCACCTGTGGGCATCCACGTTTACACTGTAACTGCACAGCAGTGTACCATCCAAATAACTATCGTAACGTCCGCCATCGCCTTCATTTATTGATATAATGACTACACCACCCTCTGATGTTTCAATATATTTTGAGGGTGTATAGCCAATTTCATAACTAAAAATGAAACGAAAATAAAAATTAAAAAAAAAAAAAAAATGGAAATTCATTAAAATTTTATTCATTATTTTTGCTTAATAAAAAAGGAATTTTCCAATAAAGTTTGTTTCAATTAATTATTCTAAAAGGTGGATATTAATTTTAGTTTTTAAAAAATTGTAATTGGAATGCAAAATAATTTCAGGGTGGGGTAGCAACAAATGTTTTAATTCGTTTGAAAGATCTATGTTCGCTACAAACATGACGCTGTCTATGCTGCTGGTATATCAATCAGGCTTGATTTGATCAATGTTGGCTTTGGAGGTCCATTGTGGATTGCTGCTTATTCGGAAATATCCGAGAACTCCCGACAAGAAATCGCGCTTATTTATTGTGGCATAAGCTGTGTGTGTTTGGAACCACATGCAGCTTTTGTTCAAATCCTGCAATTCAAGCCAAAAGAAGATCGTAATCATCAACCTCTAGTACTTCTCGATGCCAATAAAGGCCTTCCCAGAGAAATATGAATTGATGAGGCCAACAGCAGCCCTAAATCCACTACAAATAATAACTTTTTCCAGATAAATTGAACAGTTTTGCATCTCATGTGAACGATATTAAGTCTCAAATTCATGAATTTCGTTTATTCACATAGTCATTCATTGTAGAAATAGGATTAATTGATGAAGATGGCATCACACTTGGCCCATTGGTTTCAACTTTACATGATTCTTTGATTATGAGAAAGTTATAACCAAAATGGATGCTTGATTGTTATACAAGACACAAACATCATTGGCTGACAATTTCATTTTTTTTGGGTTTTTGGCGTTATTCACCTGCAATATAGGCCAACTTTTGCTATGTCTTATGACCACGGAACGAAGCATATAGCCGCTACACTACATCAAAGTCCAAATAGCAGGCAAGTGCTTTTTTTGTCTTTTTTGTCGCAGAATCAGGACCAGAGCAAGCCGAGGTAAGTTTAAAAGCCGCCGACATAGACGTTCTGAAGAATTTTTTGCTCACAAAAGTCCAAGAACAAATTAATCAGTCGACGAATGTACAAATGCATCAAAGAAAAGTTGCTTACATACGTACACAGTTGATCATTAAGGGTTGTAAGGGTAAGGATTACGACCTCATTTCTCACACCACTTATGGTTACGTGTGTTGTTTTTATGCATGAGTAGAGGATCCACAGCTTAAAACCGTCTCAGAACAAGAGATTTTTTTTGGGAAATTTTTTATTTTCTTCTCAGAGTTTTTGCCAGAAACCTGATGAGAGGCTGTGGCGACTACTCGCTAAGTCTATACGAGGCGCTCGTTACTGAGCTCAGGAATCCGATTCTTCAAAACCAGGCACCTGAACTGCTTACAAAGTCCTCTAAAGATCCAATCACATTATCATTATGTTCACGAATAAATCGAGATGTGATTTCAAGTTCTCGAAAGCCATCTCTATCACTTCCAACCTCTACTCGATAAATTCTGGCTGCGTAATAGTCGCTTTGTCTTATGTCAAGAAGATATTCAGAGAGTTTTCTTATCTATCTTGTCATTGCAACTTTTCCAAGGACTAGGGGACAATATGACTATTATGGTGTTACAAAGATGGATTCTAGGTAGACAGTAGCATATATTATAACCAGGCTAGTTAGGTCGTTTGCATTGCCTGCTAAAATTAAATCATTTATTCGAGGACCTTTTCTCTGAAACTTATGTCCCAATATTATCTGATTTATACTCTAAGAAGTTCCATTAAAAATGCCGTAGTCTAATAGGTAGAGATGTGGCTTATGTTTTTGGGCAAAACTTTAAGAAAATTAATATGACAAGTTTCTCGAAAAAAATCTGTCCTTCGAATCAACTTTAAACTGTGGGTTCCTCCACTAATGGGATAAATTAACACCCACAACATAAGTGCCGTTACATTGTCCTTCTTGTGAACATCACGCTCTACGGAAGCATATAATCAACCTAGTCTCAAGGAAATTTCACTGACCAAATCTGATCAATTTTACTAGCAGGCCTACTAAAGACCACCGTAGTCTAATAGATAGTGTGTTGGCTTATTAAGACGTAATGCCATTGGTGCACTAATCCGAGCGTCCGCCACTCATGTATAAAATTAAAGCACAATAAATGTGGTTTGAGAAGCTAGGTCGTAATCCTGAATAAAGGATTTAAAGGCCAATTGTGTCAGTATTGCTGACGAATTCTTTCGGTTTGGACGGTGATACATTTCTCAAACCGTGCAGTTAAGGGTATATACAACGACGGCCAATATTTACCAAGAAACCGTTTTGGAAGTCATTGTAAGATCACTTAAACGTTCTATATTCCAAAAGCTTTCCAGCAAGACTGTGCGCAGTTCATAAAGCTAAAACGACTCTAAGCTGGCTCCGAAACAATTTACCAGCATTTATGTCTCTGAAGAATGCATCCCTGGCTTGATTTGAAACCCTTGGACAAAAAGTTGTAGGACAGTTTTGGAGGACACGCACCTGCCACAAAGGATAACTTAACATTCATGGTAATGATGAAGCTGTGGTTATCCTGATTTGAGCCCACTGAACTGCAAATTGTAGACCTGTTTGGAGGACACGATCTGCCCACAACTATGCCAATACAGTAGTTACTAGAGCATGGCGATCAAGCATATGCGCTCTTCCTTTAATTTTTAACAAAAAGGTTTGTAAGGTTGAAGACGTCATGATCTCTTCACGGAGTCTCGAAAGGCTCTTCTCTTGTTCCCATGAACAACATATGCCAGGCGACTTAATGTAAATATCACGAGGTTATTTGGACCAAATTTGCCTTTTTTGTTAAGAACTTATGGCTATTGTTGGACAATGGAAGGCGTGGATTGGTAATTTAGTTTCCTCCTTAATGATAACCTAACATTCATGGTAATAATGAACCTGTGGCTATCCTGATTTGAGCCCAATATTAAAAGTGTGTTTAATTTTATTGCATAAAATATGTGTCACAGTATTTATGTCTCCATTGATTATGTGGCACTTAAGGTTTTCTGTGGTTTTTTCGCTGTCAACTTTTAATGTCAATAAAAATTTTATTAAAGTGTTGTATCAGAATGAACATAAGAACCTTTTAGTTTAAAGAAATCTCGCTTTACAAATCCCACATTTATATAAGTATGACATATACATACACACATACATACACATGTACTTAGAATTGAAAATTGAAATAAATATTTGACACATAATATGGGGGGGTATTGAAGATTTCAACATGGATTTTAAAGACAATCACACACCAATAAATAAAGAAATTGAAAATTGAAAGCACATAGTTACGGAGAGACAGACAGAACAGACAGAGCAGATAGTTAGAGAGATATGGATGATGATGATGATGATGATGACGATAATCAACTGAAAAATCGATAACAAGCCAATAACAATCATGATAAAAGTTTCGTACAGAAAATTAAATTTGAAAAGTACGATATGCTTGCTATCTTGTACGCCAAACAAACAGCAAAAAAACGAAGAAGAAAATCAGAATTTCAAGATACGGGCACTTGATAGCAAGCAACATCAGCAAAAGCAATGGTAAACAGCAACAGGAACAGAAATTCTTTAATTGGCATATCCTGTACAAATACATGCAAATATCATACATGAGCGTTGGTGTTGTATACAAAATTTATTTATTTACTCTCGTACTTTGTAACAGAAATAACGGTAAATTTCCAAAAATATAAATCAGAGAAACGAGGAGAGAGAGAGAGAAACTTTTCTTTTTTTTCTTGACAGCATAACCCCTGGCAACCGAAAAAAGCCAGAAAGGACGTAAGGAAAAATTAGAGAAAGCAACCATGATTCAAAAAAATGAAATGAAATGAAATGAAATGTTGAAGTTTAAGCATAAAAATGTTGAAACCACATTTGTAAAGTGTCAAATTTACCGCGTTAATGCCACCAGCGATATACCTTCCAATATACTACCTTCCTCTAGCTTTTGCTAGCTGCAGCAATTCTTGCTGTAGCCAGTCATATCCAATCTTAACCGTGTAAAACCCTATTATTTTTTCTTCCTTTTCTATTTCTATTTCTTTATGATATTTAATGAAATATATTTCGTTGTTGTGTTCTCTCTTCTTCGTTCTTTTCCGAGCTTCTGTCGAAAGGTATAAATTTATTTACTTTTTCCATTACTTGGGGTATAAAAATAATCTCCAAAAAGCATCATCAGTTACATTTCCGTTGTCATTATAAAAGTATTGTTGTATGTTCTTTTACCGTATTATTGTTATCCGAAATAATTTTTTTTCTTTTTCTTTTGGTAAGGAAATGAAATGAACAAAGAGAGAGAGAGAGAGAGGGAATGTACTCGTAAATTTGCTTGTAACTTCATTACAAGTTTCTGTGAATTTATTGTATAAAGTTACAGCTGTTGTCTCTGTGGAATTTTTTTCGGTTGTTGTTTTTTTATTTACTTTCTTTCAGTTTTATTTCAATTTATTCACTTCATAATATTTATAGTATTTGTTGTATTTTAAATATTTTTATGAATACCCTACCCTACCCTACCCTCGTGTTATTAATTCTTCATTTGAATTTGTTCTACAAATTTTTATGAAGATTGTCTTTTGGCCATGATTTAGAGGGAAATACTGTGCCTTTCGTTTTCTAGACGTTGACAATTACGCTACTAAGCTGTCTGGCTATCATACTTTGTCACCATGGCATGATAGTGAGAGGGACTCCATTAAATAAGGATTTTTTTTTTCAGCTAATGCACTTACACCACACGTACATAATTGGTCGTTACAACTCTTCAATCTGGATTACGATCGAACTTCTACAACACTCATGTTGTGTGTGTAATTTTATACAGAGAGGCGGGATCTACAGCTTAAAGTCGATTTTGCAGTGACAGATTTTTGAGCATTTTTTCATGGCAATTTTATTTTCTCTACGAGTTTTTGCCACAAAATCTGGCTGAAAGGAAGGCGCCTAAGATTATGGCGTCATATTTCAAGTTTTGTTGGAGATGTCTAAACTGAGATTTGATCCAGGCCCCTCGTCTAATAAGCCAACGCCTACTACCACTATGGCGACATATCCTTCACTTTACTGCTACTAAAAGAAGAACTTGACGAAGGACCCTCTACCTTAAGTGACAACTTTCCATTAGCTCCTCTGCTATAGGAATCCGATACTTAGTTTCTATGTAGTTCACCATATAATGACGATTCTTACTGTAACGATGGTGATAGTGTTCTCTACAAACGTCAAGCACGATGACAGATGTTCGTCTTGAAATCATATTCTTAAAGGCACTGTGAATTACCGATCGGTTTTCCATCTATTTTAGTCAAAACTGTCAAACAGTCTCCCGAACATGCCATCTCAGCTCTAAGCCGCTTTAGATTTCGTAAAATTTTTTCTACGAGTATGGAACAGAAGCAGGAGAGTTTGAAGTCAAATGAAAATGAAACACCAAGGGCATTATCGATACAGTTTAGAGAACACTTAGATTTCCTAAGGCTTTAATCCTATAAAGCATTACTTAAAGCTTTTCAACCCTTTAGTCAGCATTAAACAACTCACATCACCATGACTGGCATGACCTATCGTTTAAGGACGTATTCAATCGTTTTAAAAAGATTTTTTAAATCATTGATTTAATCTCAAAGCTATTAACAAGAAGAATGGTGGGAGAGCGATGCCAAAACTAAGGTTTGAATTCTCGAGTGCTCGTCAAGTATAGCCAACACAGTAGTTAGTAGGGTGTGGCCTTCACTAACTCGTGTTGTTTGTAGAGTATTTAAAAAAAGATAATTTTGCAGATGGACTGGTAATTCTTCTTCATCAAACCTATGAATCTGCAGCCTGAAACGTATAGGCTTTTCCTTTAATTTTCTTAGAAATTTCCCTGATCTCTTCATCAGAGTTGCAATTGTAGGCTTCTGGTTATACCAAGAGCATCTATATTCCTACTAACAACTTGTCCAAGCCAACGTAGGACTTTGTACTCTATTCGTTCTAACGAAGTCAAGATCAACATAAGTTCTTCATTCGTGTGAAGTCTATACACGCCACAATCATACCCGCCAACGTGACCATATTTTATTAAAAATTTTTTGCTAAAAACTTCAATCACATACACTTAGTCATACAACCTTCAGTCAGGATTACGATCTAGCTTCTCACACCACTTATGTTGTGTGAGTTAATTTTATACATGGAGTGCGGGACCTACAGTTTAAAGCCGATTTCGAAGGAGATTTTTTAGTTTATTTTCATGGAGATGTTATTTACACTCCCAGATGTTTTGTAGAAAACTGCTGAGAGGAAGTTAGAGAAGTCTGACCTGGTGCTTAAACCACGGCTCACGTCTAAGAAGTCAACGCCTAGTAACTACAGCAACTTCACTAGGCTTACTGGTAATTTAAATATGACGGGGGAATTAAGAGCTAATTTGACTTTTTCGCTAAGAATTTTATGGCTTGTTGTGACGACGAAGGCCTGGATCGTTGAAGATTGGTAATTTGATTCAATAGAGACTTGGGATCAGGATTTAGCGATATGTGAAGATGAAAGTAAAGTGGAATCGATACAGCGTCTTTTCCATGCTTGTACCTCGCTTATCAAAAAAATCTTGAGTACTTCAGAGTGAAAATTTTTTGAAAGTTTCCACTCGCCGTTAGGTGTCGATAATTAAGGCCACTACTGAAGTTAGGTAGGGTGATCCTATTGCTCTTCTGTTTGATTGCATTGTTGATTTATATTTTCTTTCTTTTTTCCACCCTTTTTTTTTTGGATTCTTTCTTCTTTCAGAAGAAAACCAATTGGTCGCAAGACTGTCCTCAAACCTCTACCATTAAATGGGTCCTTAATTGAATACCAGATATTCCAGCTACACTGTACTGGTTATTAAAATATCTTTCATGTTTTATTTAAGGATGCATAATAGGTTTTCTAATGCATTTCTTTCCTTCTTCACTTTTTCTTTAAGTATTCTTCACTGTGATGCATACATGGCTGCTGCATAATTCATGTCATAACAATAAGCGAAGAAGTCTTAAATCCAACTGCATTGCACTTAACTGAACTGAACTGAACTGAACTAAACTGTACTTCATTAATATTTAATCAGTTTCTCGATTGACACACATATGCTGAAGTACTTGAATACAATTTCTAAACAAGTAGAGCATAGCAAATTCGTTCTTGACCCACTAAATTACGGGGTACTTACGCTGATTCGATTTCGAAAACTTTTGCAGCTCTTATACTGTGTTTGTGTTTGTGTTCATATGTATGTATGTAAAGTGTTTTGTTTTTATTATTCTTATTGAATTTATTTTATAAACAATTCCAATAGCATACATACATGCATACGTATACATATATACATACTTGAAGGCAATATCATCATAACCTATTAACTTTGTCATGCTGAAAATGGTTATGGGTATGGGGAATGAGAATGGGAAAGAGAGAATGTCTTGACAACAATAAGGGTGAAATATCATTCTAATGTACTTGATAGGCTTGCACACACACACACACACACACAAGTGTTATGACTCCATGCCTAGCAGACAGATTGTAAAGAAATGTATTGAAGCGTTTTTTTTCATATCCAATAATAAATAATTGAGAAGATATTTCCATATTATTTTCTCATTTTAAAGCATTTATTTATTCTACTGATTATTAAATCTACTCTCTCTTACTCCCCGTGTTCTGTCGTGTGTTTGTCTGTGTGTCTGTCTGTCTCTCTGTCTCTATGTCTACTTATCTTGAGCTTATAATCGAGTGTCAAATAAAATATTTGCATACACATTCATAAATAAAGCATGTTAAGGATCTACTACACTACTATTAAGGTAGAGAGAGAGAGAGAGAGACAGTGTACGTATTATTTAAGGGTGTCTCATTTGCAATATTTCAATCCAAAAATTCATATTTTTTGCCAGAATATTTTACTCTGTATGTGTGTGTTTGTGTATGTTATTTGTTATTAGAAATTAATTTGTTACACCAACACTCAAAATGTCACCCTTGGCTGTCATTGTATTTAAAAACAATTTATTATTCCGAAACATTTCTTTTCTTTTCATTTCTTCCTCCGTTTTGATTTCCTATCGGCATAGAAAATTGTTGTTTTCGCAAACATTCACATTCACATTCTGTATTGCATGGCAACTTTTGTTGTGTCATGTTATTAATCTTGATTATAGGGGGAGAAGAGGGGAGTGAAATTAAAAAGGAAATTGCTTAGAATAATTCACAATAATTATGCAATAATTACGATACTCATTTATATCGTATTAATAGATCACAGTGTCAAGTATTTGACTTCGAAGTCATTAACAGTAATGGACAATGAAGTCAGTATCATTCAAAAGGATTCAAAGTTAGGCTACCTAGATATGTTGCAAAAGATCAGCCAATGTATTGTCATGGTATATTGGAACACAATCTTTTTATGCGAGAAATATGTCTGACATACCAACGCTTCTGTTAAAAAAAACTCCCAAGATTTACCAAAAACGACAAGGAATAACAAAACATAACTCCACATATCCACAATAATGTTACATTCTCCAGGACGCCTTATGATCTTTT